>PPHD01010224.1:10000-19853 GCA_002909625.1 Bambusicola thoracicus
ATGCCCTAGCTTGCTTAACTAGTATTGTATTAAAAGAGACAAACATATTAATTTGTGAGAGGTAAAAATAAGCATCTAAAGCATGCTTATGTCCTAGAGAAGAGGGGAGGGGAAAAAAAAAAAGGAAATTAGTGTGTACTGTTTTGTGTGCAATTCCCAAGTATATTTTAGAAATAACATTGAATTTTTATATCCAAATTGTATTTTCTATTAAGAGGGATTTGGGAAGGAATGAATAATAGAATGATTGACAAATCTTTTAGGGACTGATTTTACAAGATGCTGCGCACCTCCTGATTGCTGCCAATCACTTCCATTTTTTTCGGTTGATCTGAGAACATATGGCATTATTCAGATGGTGCTGAGCACCTTCAGTCACAGTCCTCATAATGCTACAACATCCTCATACTCTGCAAATGTGTGAATTGCTGTTGACGTTTTAAATTGGAGGGTTATTTGGTCTTTGTCTGGATAAACTCCCAGCTGATATAAATGGATGTCTTGCCTGAGGATGGACTGCCACAGTAAACAATAAATAATCAATTTTATAAGTACCATCTTATATTTTACACAAACTACATTAAGTATTAATTTGGTTCATAAAATTCTTTACCACTTTTATTTGATGGGGGAAAAAAGTTCTTGTGAAGAACTGAAGTTTAGTTTACTCTCAGTGCAAATTTCTAAAAGTGGAACCTCTGGATGTTATGTACACAAGGCAGTTGATTTAAAGAGATCAGAAAGATGTTTTAAAATATATTTATAAATAAATCAATTTCAACATACTGATTGTGCTGCATTACAGTTACCTGTAGAGAATCTCTAGTCATGTCTATCTGTTTTTGATGCCTCTACAGAATAACTGTCCAGCATCCTCTGCCCAACCAATCAGAATGTAGGAAAATCTACAGATATGACGGAATCTACTGTGAATCTACCTACCAGAAGTATGTTGAAATCTGTGTGAGTCTTGCCTCTAGCTCGTGCATTTAGTGCTCGTGCTCTCCCGCTATTCACAAATTACACGTGTTGAAACCTTATACCTCTGCTTACATGTAAACTCTCTAAAGCAGGGACAGAAATATGTTGCTTAATTCTTTGGGATTGTGTTCTAAAAGCTAAAAAGCAAATAAAAGACCCAATGACTTTGCTAAATCTCTTAGGTATGCTTTGTACAGTGCAATAAACAAAAATGTATACATTAGAAAATCTAGGCAAAATGTATTGCACAGGTGGTTCACATCTTAGGGATTTGAAAGGTGTGTTATGTATAAATTAGCTGTCACTTTTTTTCAGTCGTGTAATGGAATGATGAGCTGTAATTTGCATAATCCTTTAAGAAGTCAAATTATACTGTCATGTAGCAGACTTAACATGCTAGCTAGGATTTCTTAGCTTTGCAGCTAATTAGTATGTACCTTACAGGACAGTTAAATTGAAGTTGAGTCCTCTTGGTTTGCAGTCATTTGCCTTTGTCCATTGCACTAACAGAGCCTGCTTTTGTGTGCAACTGAAGGTTGTTACCAGTGCTTCTGACAAAAGTGCTGCTGCTGTGGGCAGGCAACTGTAACGTGGTTAACTTATGTTACTGCTGCAATCTATCAGTAAAGTTTCTATTTCATTATAGTAAGGATTTAATAATGCAGTTTTAAATAGAATTCAAAGGTATATATTTGGCAGGTATATTATAGATGATTTTGTGTTAAATATACTGCAAAGGCATTATGAACTTTCTGCAGTCTTGCTGGATTTTCAAACTGCTTTCTGTCACTTAGCATTTATTTTTCATACTCGAACTTTATTCTTATTTTCTGTATCAGTATTATTGCTGTCTTGTGTATAACAGATGTTATTAAAAAAAAAATCCTTAGATTCTAAACATCACTTGTACTTGTGCTGGAACAAAATGTTTCTTGGGCAAGGCTGTCATGCTCATCATTATTTTTTTGGGTCATATTCTTTCGTCCATTCTTCTTATTCCATAACTTGTTGCTTGTTTTTTGTGATTTTTTTTTTAAATGTGTTTTTAAGTAATGGCTACTACCATATCAAAAATAACTGGTAGTTCTGAGTAGATGAAAAGTATCATTTGGATTTAGAGAACTAAGAAGAAAAGAGAATACTAGATTTATCAATATAATTATAGCATTAATTTAACCTGGTGGTCCAAAATAGAAATCTGGCCATTGGCTTGGCTTTAAAACAAACAAACAAAAAATGCCCAAAAAACCCCTGTGAATTCCTACTTTTTATCTGAGGTCCTGTTTACGATTTGTATTGACTTATAAGTATTTCTTCCACTTTTTGTTGGTCTTCCCATCTCATTCTGCCTATAATCAGTGTACAGGCTGATCTAAGCATTTTAGATCCACTGTGATTGTAAATGTCAGCATAGAACTTAACTTTTGTGGCTTTAATTCTCTTGTAACATCGTTAATCATGAAAATATATTCCTTTGTTTAAATGTTTAAGGCATATTTGTTGTGTACTATCTCAGTTTTTAGAGTAACCTCAAGATTTTGAAGTTTTGTGGAAATAAGAGAAAATTGGCACGGTTTCTTATGAATGCTAATTGCAGTGATGATGATTATCTTAATTTTTGAAATTAAATAGACTTAACCATCAGTATAGTCAAACAGCTAGTAGGGCTGATCAAAAATAAGATGGTAGAAGTTCACTTACAAATAGGTACACAGTTGCACAGGCAAATTTGGCCAAGAAAAAGGGCCAAAAATCAGATAGGTGATGAAGCGGTGTTATAATTGACATCTGTATTGTCATTACCTGAAATTGCTTATGTGATTAATTGGTTGAAGTATTATTGCCAAGTTCACTTGTAGAAAACAGATTGGTTCTGAAAACTAATGCCTGTCTTTCTACAGCAGAGAGTGGTTTTTTTGATTAGTGAAATGTTCCCTTGGTGGTACTTCAGTGCTATTTAAGTTCTCTGAGGCATTCTTTCAATCTTCCTCCCAGTGGATGTTTTTGGTACTTTTTCCTATGGTGATATATTTTCAATGATATGAGTTTTAACAACATGTTGTTAAAAACTTCTCACTAAATTACAACCACAACAAAGTCAAGCTGTTTTAATGGCATTTTTGAAGCTTAAACTTCTGGATGAACTCTTGCTAATAGATGACTGTGTATGAAATAACATGCACATGAACTACACTTCTGGAGAAGGGACTGCAGTTTTGGTAGCCATTAGTGATAGCTTCAAACTAGTTGCTTGGCCCACCTAATGGTGGGAGGTACTGCAAAACAGCAGAAGACTGTGTGATGTCCAAATCCCACTAGGGTATCTGGCTGTTGGCATAGGCAGCAGCTGGGTTCAGTAGCCATTTAATGCTCCATTGCTATATTCATACCAGATTTAGAAACTACAGAGTCACATACCTTACAGAAATGTAGTCATATCTGTAGCAAGTGGTAGTTCGTGTTCCTTCATAAATATTTGAAGGTCCTTTTTATGTTCTGAAGTTTTTCAGAGTTCAGTTAATCTTCACTTTTCACGATTCAGATACTCTTGTTATGACCATTTACTAGACTTGAGTCTGTGCACTTTGCACATGTTGAGAATATTTAATTGCTAGAAGCTTGTTTTGCTTTGTTTCAAGTAGTGGGACTTTATTTTTATTTTTATTTTTTATTTTCTATGATTGAGCTTCTTTCTATTCCTTGACATTTTTTTCCCCAATTCCATTGAAAATGGCTGTCAGCATAATGCTTTTCCCTCCGCTCTGAATTTATGCTTAAGTATCTACCAATTAAAGGTATTTTGTGTATAGCTACTTAGCAATTGAAATTGAGATATTTTTATCCTTTTCATTATAATCTGGCAGGATTATACCCTGCCCTTCTACCTCAGAAATATTTTTTCAGAGGACATTTGGGGAAGTATAGAGTTGGACTTGATCTTTATAGGGTCCCTCCAACTTAAGATATTAAATCAACATGCTTTAATTCTCATTAAAAAGAAAAAAAAAAAGGAGTTGGGCCAATTATAATATTTTGTCTGTTTTATATATATTAAAGATTTTAAGAGAAATCACTCTAAACTTTATGATTTACTTACAATCAAGACTTATTAATGCCACTAGACATCCCACCCAAAACACATTTCTCCCCTCTGTCAGTCACCTCAGTTGCCATGGGCCTACGTTATTTGTGGTTGCTGAACGTGTAAATATGCTTAAAAAAAGATCTAAAGCTTAAAAACAATTACAGTTTGTTTCTGCATTTGGTAGTGGTAATGACTGACACAACATAATTGTTCTAAAAAGATTTTAATGTTGTGCTTTTTGAAGCAGATTGTATGTCTTGAGCTATGGCAGTAAAACCGGAGACCTGTCAGTTACTGACCTGGAGTTTGACTGACCAACACCTCCTGAACACTTTTTTCTTTTTTTCTTTTTTCTTGTTTTTCCTTCCCTGTCCCCATTGCTGTAGCCAGGAATTTCAAGACTTCTTTTGTGGTGTCAAACAAAACTGACAATAAAAAGAAATATTTTCTTCTCACTTCTAGTTCACTATAAGCAAGCTGCCAAGGCTTTTCCCACTTGCCCAGGTTGAAAATTCTTTCTTTTGTTTGCTCAGACACCTCTGTTTTGCACTCTTGTTCACCTTTATGGAGTGTCAAATAGTGAACAAAGCCTGTGTAGAAGATCTCCAGAGATGGCACAGCTCCCTGCACGTGCTCTAGTTATATTTGTTGCTGAATTACAAGGAATAATGGCATGTCAAGAAAAGTGGTGTTTTTTTCTTGCCTGTCTGTTGGGAGTCTTGGTTGTGTACAAGCAGAGGATATCTCAGTTATTTCTTCTCCTAGAAGTTATTCCTTTCATAAAGTGGTTCTTCACAGTATCATCTGGATCGTGAAGGGGAAACTCTCAGTTTAATTGCTCTTGTGTGCTATCTCCAAAGCAAGGGTGGAAGAATAATTTTTTCATTTCTTCCTGTCCATATTAAGCAGACATAAGTGTCATGTCTATTTTCACGTGGAGTATAGTGAACAAGAAAGAGTTCTGCAGTAAAGTATTTCTTCTGAAATCAAGAGCATGATGGAATAAATATGCAAGGAAAACACCTCACTCACTTCAGTCCTAGAAATACAGCTGTGGCTTTATTAGCTCTTTTTCCTTTCATTTCTCTGCAGTGATCATAGAACAGAAGGCTTATTGATTTCAGTGTAAGAAGTGGAGCAGTTTGTCCTGGAAGGTGTAGCTGGTCATATGCACATTACCATACTGAGCTTGTGAATGCTCAGAACGTCCAGACTTACCAGACTAAAATACGTTTCCCTTAGACTGTATGATAGCTCAAAAAATACATATATTTGTACAACTGAGAGAAGAAGGCACAAAGCTAAACCATTCTTGTCTGTCTCTAAGGTTTAAATTGAGGTTTATTTATCAAATGGACAAAACAAAAGCAATTGCTTTGCATATCCAAGAAATCTCATGACCCTGCTTACACATCACAAGAGGAGATAATGTACCAAATAACTCTCCCAGGGTTTCTTGTGAGGAAAGATTAAAGGATTTCTTTGGGTTGTTGAGGTGGTCTACAATGCTCATCCCACCCTTAGTGTGGTGAGATTAGACAAAGCAGAGTAGAGCTAGTAGTTCTGAATGGAGAACTACAACTTTGTGGGAGTGGGCTTAAAACCCCCTGCTGGCTCCTCTCCAGCTGGTCTTGCTGGTATGGTGATTGGGATGCCATAGTGAAGTTGAGAAGGGCTGAGAGATCGCTACCTTTTTATGTCTTTCTATTCCTTAGAGGTAGTGCTGCACATAAATTGACTCAGGCATGAAACTTTTCATTATCCTTGTTTATATGATGTTGGATGGATTGGGATAGTTTGAAACAATTCTTTTAGCTGCAGGAAAAAAAAAGCAGTGTATGAGAGAACAAGACTGTCATTCAAGCTAATGCTGTAGGGTGTTAGGGTATACGAGCTTCTTCCCCCCTTCAGCATGCCATGTATAGGGGTTAATCTAGCAAGGAATTGGTAGGGGACAGTCTTCATACTCGTTCTGAAAAAATTTACTTTTTCATTTCATCTGCCTTTGTAAGAGAAAGAAGATAATATCTCCTCATTTCACATCTTAATTTTTCTCCTTGCAATCTGAATTTGATGGCTATATTTGAAGAAGCGTCTACATATTTCCTTGCCATAAATTTGACCTAACACTATATTTGTTTGAAAGCTAATAACCCAATTCGCTATTTATGAGCATCTGCCAAATAAGCCACAGGTAACAAGCCTATTAATATAAATCTGATTCTTGTAGCCTCAGTGTGAGACTCCCCATAGCAGATCGTTATCCCTGTTACCATTACCTGTTTCTGCTCTCAAAGCATATCTCAAAAATATGCATATCTGCATATTATCTGTGCTGAGCTTTCTAGATGTCTTTTGCAGCAAAAAAACAGGAGTCTTAAACTGAATTTAAAACAATGAAAAGTGAGCCAACATCATCTTGCATCTCAGATGTGAGAGTGGGCATTCTCTGGATAAGAAATGAGGTTAGCTGTGCTACTTAAAAGTTATTAATGATCACTGGCTAGCATTAAGTTGAATATCTAATCCTTGGCTGATTGGAACATTTAAAAGAACTGCACTCAAAAATATAATTTTTCAATAATAGAAATGTTATCACACTTGTATTTCTATTATGACATAGATGTTGCACTGGTTTTAAACTTTACTCTGAGATTAATGGAATGTACTGCGAATAGATTATATGTATAAGTGTTACCTAAAATTTTTCTTCCTCTGAATAATAAAGGGCCACATTATTCAGTTTAACAAAATCCTATTCGGTTTATAGTTCAGTACAAATTTTGAAGACTCATTTAAGCTTTGCAGTGTCTAATTGTAGTATCTATTCTTAGTGAAATCCTGAAGTGAATTTAATATTGGTCAATTGACCAATTAGGCAATTACCTTTTGCTGTCTTGCATGCAGTTCAACTTGTTGGGTCTTCAGGTCCCATGATGACCCCTTTTGAATTCCCTATTATTACATGTTTTTTTTAATAGTCTATGGAAATTGTTCATGCATTTCATTTTTATTTCAGATATGAAAGTCTTGGTTATTCTTTTTTTTTTTTTTTTTTTTTTTTTTTGAGTCATGCTACCATTTTCAGAAGTTGAAAAATCAAATTATCAGTGAGTGAGTTATTCTTTGCATTCAGCAATACTTGAATTTTCCCCATGCTCTTTTGGTACCTCATTGCTTTGCACACATAAAGAAACATTAATACCTAGTATTTCCAAAATACTGTGTGGGAAAGCAGTGTGCAAGATAAATCCATTTCATTTACCACTGATTTATGCATTCATTCAACAACTGACCAAAAAACAGTGTATTTTTTTTTCCAAACCATAAGGAGCCAAATGTCTGCCTTAAAGCTCATGTAAAAGTCATAGGTTGCAGTAACGAAGGTATCATGGAGCATTTTAAGTATGCTTTTGAAAGGTAGAGTGCCAGCTTTTGATTTGGAAGAGCAATATGAGATGGAAAAACAAATCTGCAACCTTTTTTTATTAGAAGAAAAATACTGATTATAAGAAATTCAGTTAAACAAAAATGCTACTTTTCTCAGATGAAATGTTAGTTATCATTTCTGTTATGTGTTGCTACTTTATTTTATGTTGAATTTTCACCAAATCTGGCAGTAGTAAGTTTAAGAATCCTTTAGTACTTATGACATTCCTGAGTTCTCCCTAGAGAGTAACAAGTTGACCTTTTATCCCTGTCTTTGACAGAGGTTTCCACTCTTGCTCTTAGAGAGGCAGTTTCTCCAGAACGTTAACAGCTCTTGTAATTTCTGTTTGCAGTTTTTCTGGTTTGAGTAGTGGTATCATGTATTAGATGTTCCTCTGGTAAAGCTCAAGGATCACAGATACAAACCAGCGCCGTCTTGCTGCCTGCTGTTTGAAACAAAGATTCTCAGTCTCTTGCGTGAGCGGTGATTTATACAAGTCTTTCCTGTTGCTCCTCAGTGTTTCCTTCTGTGTACATCAAAGGATTGCTTTTACTGCACTAGCCAGGACTTTACGCTGTAGACTAATATTAATTTTGTTACTCACAATCATCCGTGTGCCCCTTTCTGTGTTATTATTTTGCCTTTATCTGGAATCTGTGTTCTTAGTTACTAGACAGACAGCTTTGTGCTCTACTGTGTTAAAACGCATCTTATTCAGGTGAGCCCAGGCTGCAATGCAATCTGTAGAACTGACAGCTCCTCGGTAGTTACCATTTTATTATCTTTTGTGTCATCTGCAAATTTTACTGGGAAGGATTTTGTTTTCTTCCACATCACTGATTTATTCTGCACAGGGCACTCTGCAGGGAATAAAGGGCCCAAGGAGCTCTTTCCCTGCATGGAGTACTTGGGGTAGGTCTAATTCATATTTCAGAGCTGCTGGTCATAATGTCTGGGAGCAGATTAGGGCTGCTGGCACTGATGAGCTGCAACCAAACAGGGGCTGTGAGTCATGAGCATGTACATTACATTCAGGAGTATGAGGTGACAGCGGCCTTTCTTTAAAGTAATGTAAGGCTTGTTTTGCATAGCGATGCTGTTGAAATACAGAAAAAACAATTTCCCTTGAAAATCTGTATGTCTGTAGGGACGGCTAATAGTAAACCTAGTTTTGTTTCCAGAATCAGATTATTTGCAAATGGTTAGCAAATTAAGTGAATGTGTGTCCAAAAACAAGTGTAAAGAAATGGTTTCTGGAAAACTGGAAACATTTCATATTAGATTTCTTCCTAAACAAATTACTTTTAATTAATTTCCAAGCTATGCTTTTACTTAGAGCTAGATCTGCTTCTCAGACAACCAGAACATTAAACAATGAAATCATCAAGCATAATGATTTATTGTAACATAGGCTTAGAGTTTACTGAAAATGAATCTTTTGGTTAATGTTTTGTCCCTCATTCTTATCCTCTTCCTTCCGCCACCTCCCAAAAAGATTTCATTGAACAAACTTCAAAATTGTGTTCACATTTTATAACAACAGTAACAAAATGAAGTTGGTGATTTAGTAGACCTCTGTAGCACTTGCTTCTGTTTAATGTTTAAGTTCAGTCACTTATTTATTCTCCCACCCAGCCATAGGACTACACAATACAAAAGTGATACAACTCATATTTCACATTCAGGTGCAGCAATAAAACTAAGCTTTGGACTTATGGGAAAAACTGTTGACTGTTTGCTGAAACTCCTTTTATTTAAATTGACTATGGATAGTGCTATTTTACTTATGCTAATTTGTTTTTACTATAAGAGAAATAATGTTCCAGTGAAAACACACAAATATTTAGCAAAATGTTCATTGCTTCAAACTGGTTTACAGAAAACGAGGCTTGTACTAAATTTTGTAAAACTTCTGTTTTTGCTCCAGTTCTGGAGCCCCCAACTCAAGAAGGACATGGTGTTGTAGGAGTGGGTCCAGAGGAGTGCTATGAAGACGATCAGAGGGCTGTGAAACACCCTCCCAATGAGAGCAGAGCTGGGACTCTTGAGCCTGGAGAAGGGAAGGCTCTGAGCAGACCTTATAGTGGTCTTCCAGTACCTGAAGGGGGCCTACAGGAAAGCTGGGGAGGGACTTTTTATGAGGGCATGTAGTGACAGGACAAGGAGAAATGGTTTTAAACGGGAGAGGGTAGATTTAGGCTAGATATTAGGAAGAAATTCTTTTCGGTGAGGGTGGTGAGACAATGGAACAGATTGCCCAGCAAGGTTGTGGATGCCCCCTCCCTGAAAGCATTCAAGGCCAGACTGTATGGGGCTTTGAGTGACCTGGTATAGAGGGAGGTGTCCCTGCCTATAGC
>PPHD01010225.1:0-19853 GCA_002909625.1 Bambusicola thoracicus
GCCTGGCAGTGCTTACATGCACAGTGCTTTGGTGCTCTAGAGTGCATGTGCTTGTTCCATTGCCATGTGCAGCCTTGCCAGTAGGTTCAGAGATGAGTTGGCTTTGGAGGGATGCTTCAGTCTCCCTTGGCATAGTGGTATACACAAACTCTGGGGCCAGGTATTATTTTCAATGCAATTGCTGTTTCAGACAGTAGTTTCAAAGGTTACAAGTCTAAAACAACAATTTTGTTCTTCTTGAACACATTTCAAAGAGTATTGAGTTATCTTGGCTTGCCTGTTTCAAGGCCATTGGAGTCTGATGACCAAGTAGCCCCATGGGATGCTGCTTTGGTCAGAGTCTCCAGGCGCCATGATGTAGAAAACAAGTTAGGCTTGCAACTTGTGAGCAGGAAAGAGGGAAAGTCCTAACACCTATCTCAGTTCGTGAGACCAAGTCTCATGTGCTTGGAGAAGAAGCGTATCTCCTGCACACTGTTGTCACCCTCTCTAAAACAGCTGGCACTACCAAGTGTGTGGAACCTTGCTGAAACCAAGTTCAAGGCATCTGTCCCAGTGATTTTTATGACAAGAAGATGACCTGCAGCACCTGAAACGGGGAGCCAAGGGAGGATTTGAGACGTGTAGACTAAGAGTGCAAGAGAAGTAAAACTTGCTGCGATTGATACCATTACATCAGCAGTTCTCCTATGGCACCTCAGCCCTCAGTCTTCTGTTTACCCAGACAGTTGTAGAAACAGCGTGCTCTCATACATGATCGATATCAAATGATCTTATCACTAACACCATTAAGACCACACTCCAAGCCCTGAAAATGTTAGAAGATAATCTTTATTGCTAAGTTCGTATTGAAACCAGAGCATTCCTCTGAAATGACATTTATTCAAGTATATTTACTTGGCCCCGACCTTGGTCAGATTGATGGGGTGTGACAGCACATTGTCCAAGTGAAGTTATAAACACATGCAGAAATAGTGCTTATTTCAGTGTTTTCCATTAGAGAATTCAGTATATTTCTAGATCTGAGGATAGTATGTCATTAAATGTAATTATTTGGTTGGAAAAAGGACTGGTATTAAGCATTTGAGTTCCCTACCTTCAGTGTTAGATGTTACAAACCACTTCAAAGTCTTCAAATGAAAAGAATGTCAGAAGATGTAACGTTGGAGCTTCTGTGTCTCATGGTATTCTAAGATTGCACAAAGGTTCTCAAGATATAGCCCAGACTTTATGTGATACTTCCATGTCACTTCTCTGAGACAGCTGGGATTACAGAAAGAATTCTGTTTGAGAATGCCATTCAGCTGTTGTCAGACAGAAGTACTGGAGAACAGCTTTGTCAAGTATAAATGCGACCATTATTTTCCTTTAATTTTTGCTTTGGAAGAAATAATACCATTTCTGTTTGTGAAATAGGCCAGGTGATAACAAGACTTTCATTTGGCTTGGGTGATGGACTTGGAAATTTTCTAGCCTGCGGCATTAGTCTGTAGCAGATCCCTCAACAAAACAAGCAATGGAGTATAACAAAGTAGAGTATATGGAGTATAACGAAATGGAGTATAACAGTGAGGTATAACAAAGAGAATCCATGCAGAAGTGCGCAGTTGGAAATGCAGTTGGTGGTTCAGTGTCATAGCAACTTCTTAAAATCTGTGTTCCTGCAGTACTTCTAAAGAGAAATAAAGTTCTGATGTACATAATATATTTTATTATACATATATATATACTTTATGACTTTTTATTAAGGATATTGGCCTGCCATAGAATTTAACCTACTGCAGCATAGTAGTGTTACATACGGTAGGGTCTGCATTGTGTAAAATTGAATAAAGATTTCTTTTTTTCTGAACAAGTATTTCAGTTTTTTACTTAAGGCATTCTGTAAATGCGAGGCACCAGAAGCCTCCACTTGGTAGAAGACCACTCGCTTCTCTTTATTCCCGAGTCTGCAGTCAGCACACGTGGCAGTCACACAGTGGGCTGTGCTGGGAGCTGCCAAAGCAAAATGATGTGGGACCATGTTTGCTCTGTTGGAAGGGTCATGCAATTCCACTAATCAAGTATTGCCCAGATCATGAGAAAGAGTAAGTAAATGTTTTCTTACATCTCAGTGGGGATGTAGCAACTACATATGAAGTAAAAGAGTTTCATCATTCTGTATCAGACAGCACATGGACAGTACGTTAAAATGAAGTGAGTTCATATAGGCAGACGAATTTACCACATTCTCGAGCATTTAGCTAGGATAAGAGTTGGAGGCAGTTGCTGTGGGAGGTGGCATATGGCTGAACTTGCAGCATCAGTCAGGGCAGCCTATCGCTAATTTCATAGTGGTCACTTAAAGGTGGGGTAGCAATGAATGGATCATTCCATTTGCAGTCTCCTGGATCTCGTTGTGACAAAGGACCAGGAGGAACTTGCTCTGCGTACAGGGGTTGGAATAAATCTTGTTTCTCCAGCATGAAGAAATTCTGCATGGCACAAATTAATGGACATAAATATCTCCTATAATCCATTTTGCATTTGAATTCCAGGTATTGGTGCCATTCGGGCCACAATTATTTCACATTCTGAGCAGGCAGTGTGGATGTGGTAGGAGCAAATGTGTAAAATGTGATTATACAACGTAGTCTGTAGAGGGCAGAGCAACACCGCTGAGTGTTGCGGTCCAGGCTCCTGCCTAACTGTACAACCACAGACTTTTTTCCTAGAGTAATGAAGGTTTACATTCACCCGACCTATTTTTGTATTTGTCTCTTGTCTGTGTAATTACAAATGGGGCAGCCAGATCTGTGGCAACTCCGTTTGATTTTTGCATGACTTCATCCAAACTACTCAAGTGGTCCTTGACCTGTACTGAAGCCAGTTATCTTTTAGCCCTCAGCTAAAGAATCATACTAAAAATGTGTGTGAGCATACGTAAACATACACACGTACATACATACCTACACACACACACATATATCTATCTTCTAGCAACATCAGTGGCAGAACTGAGTCTCCTTCCGGATTTACCTTTCACCCTGCCCTAATTAATTTCCCCTGAAAATGTTGTTAAGCAATTTTGGCAAGCAGAGGCTGTGTAATTTAGAATCTCATGATGTCCAATACAAAGTTTATGTAGTTTATATGCTCCGGGCAGCCTGGTCTGGTGGTTGGCAACCCTGGCCATGGTAGGGGGGTTGAAACTAGATGATCTCTGTGGTCCTTTTCAACCCCGGCCATTCTCTGATTCTATGAAAGCACACTGCCTAAGATGTGACAAGATGGCAGAACTTACAAAGAAATCGGTGTAAGACCAAGGTCTAGAAATGCCAAAAGGTTGTTTCTGACTATGTAGAAAAGCTCTGTGGAAGATGGGAGCTGCTCCATAGCACGTGGCTGCTGGCAGTGAGAGCCTTCCATGGACCTGTACCTTGCAGTTCATCTGCCGTTAGCCATGATTAAGGTTTTGGTGAACAGCAAGATATAAAATGTTATAGCCACTTGAACTCCCTTCAGGTCCTTCAGGAAGCCAGCAGATGGAAGTTAAGTACTGACTCCAGCCTCTATTAACCTGTGAAGTTGTGCCTCTTTCTCTAGTTACAAGCTTCAGCACCAAAAGCAATAGCGTGCTTTTAACCAGGAGCACAGATACATCTAAACCATAAAATCAGAAGTTGCTTATTTTGCTGGTGAAGAGCATCATCTGAATTTAGCCTAGCTACACCATAGGTGAGCAATCTCAGTAACTTTTTGTTCTTATTTATTTCCTTTTAATAGGAGGAATATTTGACAAGAAGTGTTAAGTAGAGAATAGAATTGCAAGCAAGGCTGAGTAGTGTACTGCAGGAGACTGCATGTAAAAAGGCTTTGTAGATGCATACCTTATCTTTGTTTTGGATTTTGTTTGGTTAGTTCTAAAGTAATGCAGACACACCTAAATAACAGAGATAAAAACAGTGTGCTGCAGGGGGAAGTTCGGATGTCCTCAAAACATTTGCCAAAAGGAAGGACAAAAGCTCACATGGGAGGTGTGCCCTCTAGGAGACTTCTAGGATGACTGCGATCCCATAGGTCTGGTTCAGAAGATAGGGCTGGATCTGCCCCACTTTGCTGTCCCCCCACTCACTTCCACGCTGGGCCCCTGAGCTGCACAGTGAAGCGATGTGCAGAAGAGAGGAGCTGCACCTCCAGAGGTTACCAGCGTGTTTCACAGAGATGTCCACAAGGAGAAGTGAGCTGAATGCAACTCATTTGAGGTGGGGGTTTTCCTCTAGAATCTGTGCTATGGGCTTCCTGCAGTACTTTTCAAGCTGTTTCCTGGTGATAGACTTCAGATGCATTCATTCAGGTGAAAAGCCTCTAAGGCAATGGTTTGTAACTGTTATTCAAATACAAGAATATTGTCAAAGTTTTTCATGAGCATTTAGTGAAACTGAAAGCCTTACAGCCTTGGAGCTTACACTGAAGAACTGGGAGAAAGGAGATGTTTTCATACTGGACAAACAGAGACATGATATTCCAGCCCCAAGTACCCTAAATACATCTACTTTAAAATGTGATTGTCCACAGAGGGGCAGAATGCTAACTAGCTATTGAAAACTGGTGGGATTTATAAGGTGTCTATTGGATTTTTCAGTCTCTAATAAAGGGGAGCAGTATGGCCTTACTGTATGATAATGCAATGCTTGTGATAGCAGATAGAGTGTATGTCTTTCAGCTAATGCAGAGAAGCATTGGGATAGTCAGCAATCTGTGCTTGGAAGACTGTGTCCTGCCTGCACTGATGTAAACAGCGTTCACAGGAAGGGGGAAGCAGCTATCCCAGACAGGAAGATTGAATTTAGTATCCAGCTCCTTATCTTGGCAGAGCGGGCTGCTCAGGATGCTGATAAGGAGCGTACAGATTGCTGCAGCAGACTGCTGCGTGTCCCTTCCTGGGAAGACCTTCATGTCAATGTAATCAGGGTATGATCTCAAGCATGCAGAGGGTTTAGGAAGAGATTATATCTGGAGGCTGGTTATCCAAAATAATGCTTACCATGGTGTAGTACAGTCTCATTCTGTCTCTGCCGCTGTCACTTGCAGGAAGAGATTGACTTGCATGGTGAAGAAGGAGGGTATGTGTCTTTTAACATTAAAAGCTTTTATCATACTAAGTGCTATCATTAGTCTTACTGCCTCTAAAGAAACATGAGCCTTTCCTGAATCCTAATGCACAACACAATATCTAGCTTAATATTTGGATGAGGTGTTTGTAAGAGCTGATACAGATCAGTTCCAGCACTTCAGAGGTATAAGCAGCATTGCTGCAGCATTGTTTTACATGCTTTGAATCAGTCAGGCACCTGGTTCACAAGTGAAAGATGAATCATAGTATCATAGAATCATAGAATGGCCTGGGTTGAAAGGGACCACAATGATCATCGGGTTTCAACCCCCCTGCTATGTGCAGGGTCGCCAACCACCAGACCAGGCTGCCCAGAGCCACATCCAGCCTGGCCCTGAATGCCTCCAGGGATGGGGCATCCACAGCCTCCTTGGGCAACCTGTTCCAGTGTGTAACGGATGGCCTCAAAACCCTCTTCACGGTTGCTCAATAACATATGACATGACTTTCTTCCTTATTTCTGTGTATATCTTGGGAAATCCATCTGCTCTGAGCCTACAGCAAAGCAAGGCGCCATTCAGTCAATGGATGAAATGAAGAGTCAACACAAAATCGTACCATCCTCAGCACTGACTTTCCTATGAATGATGATTCCTGTTCCTCCCTTCTTCCCCCAAGTGTGCTCCAAAGTCATTTCAGATTTTTCTAAAACCTCGATTCAAGCTAAAATTGAGACCTGGAAACACTTTAAAGAGGGTTTTCAGCTGTATCTTCCCACATATGTCTGAAACACCTCTTTTCACATTTTTTTTTTTCCACACTAGATATATATTTAGTTCAATTCTGGTGAGGAAGGCTGGAAACAATTAAGCTATGAAAAATGAGAGTGGTATAAAAGAGTCTACCAATGCTTCTGAAGAGCAGTGACATATATCTGTCTTGGGGAATCAAGGAAGAGAACGTTCTGGAACCGAATGACTAAGGCAACTTAAGCCAAGGAGAAAGCAGGTCCATCTGCTCAGCACACGGTGGGTTGGGCACATCTCCTGCTGTGCCTGGGATCACTGCTGACACAGCTGGCAGCAGCCAGCGCCCAGTGCCCAGCCAGGTGCTTCACACACAGCCCTTGGGTAAGCAAAAATCCTTCATCTCTCTGTTTTTGCAAGAGTTCCTTTCCCTCTGCAGTACATTGGAAATGGCTCCCGAAGCCTGGAGAGTATCAGTTCTTCATAAAGGATGTGTTTGGAAAGCGGATCATTTCCAGATGTCCAATGGTTTTGCAGACCTTGCAATAACAATTTGCTACCAAGAGTTCTCAGCCAGCTCCAGGCATTTGGTTACCTGGAGTATTTCTAGCATCCATCACAAGGCAAAGGACACCCTTAAGCAGGGGAAAAGCAAACAGCCTAACAGCACCAGTATCAGCACCTCATCAGGTCCACCCCAGCACATTCTCACTTCATTGTCCCATACCTGACAGGCCATAAAAGAGCAAAACAGCCACTTTCCTCTTCTGTCTGATGCTGCAAGTTACTCACATTTCCTGTCCTGCTATTTCAAGGATTAAGGTCTCAAAATGGGAGCCCATTAACTTGTCCGAAATGACATATTTTCCTCTCTTCCTACAGCCATGTGCAAGTGAACTGGATCAACACTGCCTGAGAAGCATCACCAGGGTCAGGTTGCATTGTGCTGAGCCCATCCAGGTGCCACCAGCAGTGCCCCCTGCTCTGGTTGCTGCATGCCATTGGTGGCCATGGAAAGACAGTGAGGGTTTCTCTGCCTGGAGGAGCAGGAGAGACATCCCTGTCTCATGCTACCCAATGGTTTGGGCTGTATTTTAGCCCTGAGCAGACGTACATGGGAGAAGAGGGCAGGATCTCAACACTTTTGACAGTCTCCCCTTAACGTAGCACATTTACACTTAAACCATTTTAAAATACAGCACTGCTTCCCCTATGCCCTCCCCTGCTGCACTGACCTGGGAGTCCTGGGAGTTCCGGGCCTAGGAGGTCACACAGCACATCTGAGAGGCCCAGGAGAGAAGCTAAGAAAAGCAAATCTGTTGTCAGCAGCCTCACATTTGCTTTGCAGGAATATGTGCTGCTGGAAGAAAAACTAGTGCTTGCAGATAGAAAGCAAGATCTGCAAGCAAGGCCATAAGCTGGGCAGCAGCTGGCTTTGGCTTTCAAAACCCAGAGGCAAATTCTTACCGAAATGCAAAGTATGTTTGTAGGGAAATCTTTTCACTCCAACGTAGTCTGACTCAGCACGGGTACGTAGATTACAGCTCGTTAACACACTCCTGGGCAAATATCCTCATTGAGCTCCTGCCACTGGGTTACATGGAGGAGCATGTAAAGGGCCGCATCCCTACCATGGTCCAGGCAGCGTCCCACCAGCTGCCAGCATTGCTTGTGCTTCCATGTACATTGCCTGGGCACAAAGGCAAAGCCAAGGGCTCCAGCAGGGCTTGTATTTTTGTAAAAGTTTGAGGAATTTCAGACATTTACATTGCTTGGAGTGTCTGAAAGGAAGATGAGCTCACTGTAAAGCATCAGTTGGGAATGTAGCGGTTTCATCAGCAGCTGATGCTAAAATAAGGTCCACAGGCCCTGAAATGTCTCTGCGCTGCGCAGTCTGAAGTGTGGTTATGCAATGGGGATAAGCACAGCATTTCTTTGGAGCATTAACCTGATTTAAAGGATGAAACGGTCGTGCAGGGATCAAGGCCCCCCGGTCACCGCTGAGGGCTCCATCGGTGCTGGTCGGTGCTGCTGCTCAGTAACTGCAGGAAGAGCATAAACATGTGGTAATGCACACAGCTGGGCCCCTGCAAGGGAGTTCTCCTCCCCACAGCACCCCACCTTATGTCTGGGAAACGGCACTGCTACCATCAGTGTGCTATCTCTGTGACAATGCGCTGGGTAGGCTTACTGCAAAGGATGCCCAGCTGGGTGGTGCCACTCGGCACTGAAGGGAAGAGGAGTCCCTGGGTATCATCATTAAGTGTCTTAGAATTTGAAACTAAGGCAGGAATGAAAGTCATAGAATCATAGAATCATAGAATCGCTAAGGTTGGAAAAGGCCCACAGGATCATCCAGTCCAACCATTCGCCTTTCGCCAATGGTAAGTCAGAGGTCTTGAGCACGGGATGAAGATTTTAAGACTCTCAAATGCTTGTTCCCTGTTTCCTTGCTTTAAGTATCCATGGGCATTCCTGGCTCCCTGTAATGCTGACAGTGATGCAGCTTGATGCTTTGGGTGATGTTCATGTTTATAACTTAGTAGTGGAGGGCTGCAGACACGCACGCAAAAGCAGCACTGCCGATGGCTTCATGGGGCTTCTGCTCTCAAAGGCAGCTTTCCCTTACAGCAGAATGCAATCCTAGCCAAGTGGCGTTAGCCTCTAATTGCATGCCGACAGTCCTCTTTTGCCCCTGATTAAAGGCAAAATGAAGGCAGTTGGCTGATGTATTCCCCTATACCGATTCTGTGTCTGAGCTCTGCAGCATCCTGTAACTAGGCATGGCTGCTGGCTCTAGGACAGCTTCCCAGCAGGACCAGTTTGGTGTTTTGCTGGTTACATCAAACCAGCTGGGGCAGTTTTGTATCATTCCTTTATCTCTGTCCAGGCCCAGGAAGACAGAAATAAGAACAGTCCTGATACTCTCCTAGGGAAACCAGTTTAAAAATCATACCTTAGGAGCTTATCTAACTACAGATTACGTCAGTTCAACAGACTCAAATTCATTTAAGCTTTCACAAAACACTGTGTACATACTCTCGCTTGCACTCCAAACAGGTTTATTGCATACCTGCCTCTATCATCGCTTGCTCAGTGACTTTCGGTGTGTGCTTCCTACACCTGCAGGTAGGTCACAAAAAATGTCAAAGGGATTTGTCACCCTCTGAGAAAAACATAATGTCTCCATTTCTTGTTATGACATTTTACATGCCAGACCCACTCTAAGGCGAAATTTGGGGTGGTGACATGCCATGGGAAAGAGGAGGGCTGATCAGGGACTTTGTCCCTTTTCATTTTTAACTCAGAGGGCAGTGAGGCCCTGGCACAGCTGCCCAGAGAAGCTGTGGTGCCCCATCTCTGGAGCCATTGAAGGCCAGGTTGGATGGGGCCCTGGGCAGCCTGAGCTGGTGGGGGGCAGCCCTGCCCATGGCAGGGGGTTGGAGCTGGGTGGGCTTTAAGGTGCCTTCCAACACAAACCATTCTGTGATGCTATGACTTCATGATTTTCTTAAACCACATTTTCAAAATTATAGCAACATCGTGCACGTAGTTGGCTGCCAGGTTGGCAGAACTATTGCAAACAAAGCTGTTCTCCTTAAAGTGCTTAACATTCAGAAACAAATAAAGATACATTACAGATATTGTCTGTCCAGTGAAATGCCCATTCTCTTACTGCACACTCACCTCTTTTCCAGTTTGACAAAGCCTTTTTTAGGAACACTTTTTGTAGAGGCAAAAATGTAGGAAAAGGATCGAGTCATTGTCTTTAGTTCCTTGTAAATTCTTGGTGTTCAACTAACTGCTCAGCAGCCATCATTCCTAGATACATCAGTTGCTGCTGAAACAATTGACATGTCAAATATTGATAAGGAACATAGGAAATAATAGAAGGAAAAATGTACCAAGGAGAAACTTTAGGAGGGTTGTGTATAGATGTCCTTGTGCATACATGTCCTTTAGCAAACTGTTATTTAGCTAGCTCATAAAAGAGAGAGACTGGGGCAAGAAGCACAGCTATTTTTGCAGCTGTTTTACATCTATCTAAGGCATGGTGCAAGGGGACCACCTCTCTAATTGCAAACATCAACACGCAGATGTTTCCTCTGGCCAGAGAAAGCAACTGAGGCTCACAAAGGTGAGCTTCACGGGCTGGTGCTGTCAGAGCAGGGAAGCGTTGAGGCAGCTGGAAGGCTGCTCGCTAACACAGAGCTGATGTTCTCAGAGCTTCATCACTGCCACCCCATGTCACCAACAGGCCTCACTGAGGGAAACCAGGGATGCTGTAGTGACAAGCAGTGACAGGGAGGAGCACAGGGCACCATGAGCGGTAGAGAAGTGAGTAGGGTGCTGAATATAAGTCATAAAGAGAAGGACACAGCACATAGACGCCTTTGGCAAGAACAGAACACAGTAGGTCTCTCCAGGTATGATGCAAGGAGGGATGGGGCTGAAGCCATTTGTGCAGAGGGAGCTATGCAAGCAAGAGAAAAGATTCATTCTTTTGGTTTCCTTCTTTACTCAAGAAACCTTTTTGCATCTCTCAGGTGCAGCTCCTGAAGTTGCTGATGCGTACCACGATAAAACCACATTGCTGGTGGGTGCAGAGGGAATATGATGACTTGAGCTGCTGTTTTCTAGGTGAGGACATGACCAACAAGAGGCCTTCCCCTGAGCCTGCAAGACAGCAATCTGAGAGCTATACTGGGGAATATGAGGCGTTTCATGTTGCTTATTTTGCCTATGTACTTCATGCAACACAGTATAGCTTGGCATTGATGTGTTTTGCATGGATCTCAGGGTCTCTGGGAGCTAGTATTACTTGGAATAGGAGATATGCTGCATTTGGAGAGAAGTAAAATTCTCAGAAGTGCCTTTGATCAATCACCAAAGTGAATATGGACCAAAGAGACCTGAGAACCCAAGTTTACTAGCATCCCGTTTGGCTGGCTCTATGGCCAGGCAATGATATTCAAAATGGCAGCAGCCTTCCTACTGAGAGCACAAGACCTTCCCAGCAGCCCAGCAGTGTCCCCTGCCTCCAGCTCCAGCAGGCCTGCACCGTGCCAATTAGTGCTAATGTGTGCTTGCTCTCCCAGCTGTCCCCATCTGCCAGCTTGCAACAGGTTAAAATAAATGAATAAGACTTAAATGAAGGGAATGTTTGTAATTCCCAGCCAACTGCCCCAGAGCAGCTATGACAAGCAGGTTACCTGGCAGCACTCCATCAAGCTCCCTGTGATGCCTGTAAACAAATACCTGTGCGCAGCTGCTCTCCCCAGGCAGAAGCCATGAGCAGCTTCTGTGGGCACAAGCGCTGGGAAAGAGTGAGGACACGGTGAACATGAGGCCGGCCTGCTGTGACTAGGCCCAACAGGGCTGGCTGGCTGTGACTCAGCCCCAAGCACCACAAGTGGGTTTTCTGGTTCTTCAGGGTGGAGAAAAACCCACCCAGTTCTGCACCCCGTGGACCAAACAGGGCCTGAGGCCCGGAGGGACCCATAGGCGCTGCTCCACACCCAAGTACACACTCTCAGGGAGCCAGGCGACAACAGGACCTCACTGATGAACGTGTTGCTGTTCTAAATCCTGGCAGGCAGCTGTGCAATACAAGCCTCAGACCCTCAGAGGGATGCTGCAGGGCTGATGGTTGGACAGGAACCAGCTTGCCCCTGGAAATCCCATGCAGCCAGTCGCCTACCAGCATGGCCAAATCAGGCCTGGGTGTTAGGAGCTTTGGTTTGATTCCCCGCGTGCTTCACCACACCATCAGAAAACATGTCCTTATTATAAAAAAAAAAAAGTAAAAGCCAACCACAAGCATGACTGCTATGTTTTAATGTGAGTGGAGGTCTTTATCACCCAGCAGCAAGGGCTCCGGATGGGTCTCTGAAATGCAGCCAACTTCTCATTAACCACACTTGGACATTGGACATCCTCCCCCCACCCCCCTTCCAGCTCCATTTAAGGCCCAGTCATCTTTGTGAGCAGCAGTGTTGAGGAAGATCAGATCCCAGCACGTTTCTGTTTCAGCCAGGATCTTTACACGGCTTTCAAGCTGACTGGAGGGGAAAGAGCTCCTCCAGGCTGGATTTTTGTCTCTTGATATGAGTGACACCAACACTTGGTTTCACACGAGTGTTGTGACAGAAAGCTGCATCCCATAGCCAGCACGGCCAGAGCAGGACCAGTGGTGCTGGCAGGGACACAGAGGACACAGCAGGTGCATGGCAGGGACACAGAGGACACAGCAGGTGCATGGCAGAGACTGTATCAGCACTAGCCCCAGGGGAGACCCTGAACTTACGTGCTGGCACCTGGCAGCACAAACAGTACACTCCTTGCCCCCATGTAAGTGTGAGTACAGCTCTATTACAGGCGCACAGCTCTCCTAGGCTTCCCCAAAGGCAGCTCACGCCCCCTGGGCTGGTACAAAAGATGCTCTTAAATTATTAAGCAAGAAAAGTGGCCTGCTTTGCTTAATAGGTTTGTGCTTTCAGGCCATCGTGCCATTTACTGCGGAAGCCAAAGGAGAGCAGTTGATGCAAGTAGGTGAGAGCATGGAGATGCACCCAGGACAGCGGGATCTGGCTGTGGAAAGAGCTTTGGAGTCCTCAGATACACTGCAGCTTACCCAGGAGAGGCACCCAAGCTACCATATAGAGGATGAAAAACAGGAGCACAGCAATGCCTTTCTCAGAGCTTCCTTCTCTCAGCAATTCAAAGATAAGGAGTCAGCACTACCAAAGAAAGAATTTACATATAATACACTCAGGCTCTTTATTTTACTTTCAGATTAGGAGCCTTTAGGGTTCATGTTTTCAGTTTTCCTCCAAAACCACCTGCTGCATAATGAAACCTGATGTTTTGATGTTGCTCTGGGGAGGCAGAGCAGCAGCACTGCTCCAGTGGCCCTCTTCATGGCCCTAGTGCTGAGCCAGCAAGAAAATGCTGTGGGGCTGCTGGAGCAAACTCAGCATGCCCAATGCTCCACTGGAAGGAAACCAGCAGTATCACCCATCCACCTGCTGGGGCAGGGGCTGCTCTGTGGGTTGAAACACCCTGTGGACTACTTGCCAGTGCAAAGTGCACACTGTTCAGGTGACAGGGGCTTCACGTGATGATCCACAGTTGATCCTCTGGCTAAGGAAAGAGCATCATGGCCAGGGAGTCCCTACCACCAGGCTCCTCTTCCTCCTCACACCGTGCTCTGCTCAGGGTGCCTACTCAGTCGGATTGTGTGCCTCCCCCCTGATTGCCTCCCACAATACGGCTCTTGATAACTAGCCGTGCACACAGCAGGGGAAGTGTTCAAATGCCTCACAGCAAGATTACAGATCAAATGTCTGCTGTATCTTCACTTTTTTTTTTTTTTCCTTTCCCTTCTAAAAACAAAAACCCACACTTGCAGCCTGCAGGAAAACGACTGCTCACTTTGCACTTCCCTCGCATCATCAGATAATTGACTACAAGTTCAGTGCCTTACACAAAACAGGGGAGCCAGATACTTTGCAGCGTGCCACAGTGACACTGGGCAAGGTGCTGGGTGCCTGCTGGAGCCTGCTGCCCCTCCCACGATGGCTTTGGGCCTTTCCTCCATGCCACACACTGCTGTAACAGCACACACTGCCCTTGCTCCGAAGAAGCCAATGGTACACTAGGTTGTGTTAGGCTATGTGTTGCCATCAGATCAAAGGAGATGATCCCTCTCCTCTGCTCAGCACTGGTGAGGCCACACCTGGAGTGCTGGGTCCAGTTCTGGAGTCCCCAGTACAAGAGAAACATGGACATACTGGAGAGCCCAGCAGAGGGCCACAGAAATGATGAAGGGGCTTTGGAGACCAGAAGCTGCACCTTGCATCCACCACAGAAACAGCCCTGATCCCTCTTCTCCTTTCCACCACCACTCCTTTCCCTGTGGTTTCCTGCAGCTCCAGCGCAGGTACTCACATGGACTATAGCAGGAAATTCCCACCTGCCACGTTACTTCCTATTTTAAACAAAACTCTGGTTCAGCTACCCAGGCACCCAGCAAAATATGCCTGCAAGTCTGCTTTGGCATCTGTGTGCGTAAACAGAGTCCCAGTTGCTTAGCCACTGAAGGGTGTGCTTTAAGCTGTCACACTGCACTCTCCCCATCTCCCAGGGCTCACAAAGCCCAGCTCTCAGCATCCAGAGCTGCAGCCCCTGATGCTGATCGGCTGCAGGGAAAGTAGACAGCAGGAAGGAGCACACCAACCCTGCCCAAAACGTGTTGTTCCTCTGTGACTCACTTTCCTTTTTCCTTGATCTGAGGTTTTTCCTTTGAAACCCATTGCAGGAGGCAGGTTCAGACACCTCATAGAGTGAAGTAACAGAGGAGCCCTTATCGAGCAGGGATGTACAACAATATCTATAATAGCAAGGGTGTTGCCTTATGGAGGCATTACAACCATGTGCTTTCTCTGCATGGTAAACATAGAATGATTTAACACTGAGGTACACCATGGGGCATTCCCAGAGGTACTGCTTGAAGTGCTCTGAGCATCAGGGACAGACAGGCACATACAACACTGAGCAGGAGCCCTATCCTGCTGCAGCATGGAGCAGTGCTGGCAGCAGCTGTGCTGCTTTAGGGGTAGGTGAGCCCGTGGCTGGTGATGCCCAGGGCGGTGTGACAGCTGGGGTGGTACCACTACAGGTGTCAGCCCACAAGAGGTTTAAAGCATGAATGATGGGATGGAGCAAAGCAAAGCAACATGCTGTGCTGGCATTCCAAACCTAGACAAACGTCAGCACTTACGCTAGGGAACAGAAAATAAAGTGTTGAGGTAGGAGGACAGTTCTCCTCCCCTGAAAGAACTGTGTATGGGTGAAAATGAGGAACAGAGGAAAGGGATGACAGCAGCAGAAGAAAAACATCTTGTGTGAAACACCTCGGTACAAATAAAGAACATACCAACAACTCTTAGATGTTCTTCCACCTTCCTGCTTCAAGAAGAGGCTGGGAAACAAGGCTGAAATAAGGAATCAAGTTCCCAAAAAGATCCAGTATATATATATACACACACACAGCCCTGTAGTGATGGGACAAGGGGCAGTGGCTTTAAACTCAAAGAAGGAAGATTCAGATTGGATATAGAAGGACACTTCTCACTGAGGGCACAGGTGGACCAGAGGAGCTATGGATGCCCCATCCCTAGAGATGCTTAAGGTCAGGCTGGATGGGACCCTGGGCAGCCTGATCTGGTGAGAGGTGCCCATGGCGGAGGGGTTGGAATTGGGTGGTCTCTAAGGTTCCTTCCAACCCAAGCCATTCTGTGACTCTGTGTAAATCCTGCAGACCAAGCTCCCCTTTACCCTGTGTAGGCTGCACTGCACCCTGCAACAAATGGCATCCACTACCAAACCAGCAGGGAAAGACACTTCAGACACACCTACACACATGCACTGTGGGAGGACAACAAAGGATACTTCTAACGCTGCTGAACAGCACAAGATCCAACACAGAAACTGCAGATAAAGCCCACAGGCAGCAGCGCTGGAGCCAGAAGCTCATAGCCAAGCCCCACCTGCCAGACCCAAACTAGGCGACACACACCAGGCGTGCTGACGCTTGCTGCCACCAGCAGATTGCAGCCTCCCTGCTTGCTTTGTTCAGGAATTTCCACATTCGTTCAACCCTACCCACACCCTGAATAAGTATTCAGAGTAAGCGTAGTTCCATCCCCATCCCTGCTTTTGGGATGCCACAGCTGGCAGTACTGGGAGTTACCTCTCCCAGCAGCTACACGAGAGGACTCTGCCATTGGTAGTCACTAAGGATAACGCTCTACTCTTGAGCAGGACCCTTCATTTGTATGTGCTGAGCAGCTCAGCAGTTAACTGCTTTTCATGGTATCATCCGGGTTGGAAAAGGCCTTCAAGATCACCCGGTCCAACCACCAACTGGATCAACCAATCCAACCACTGACCACATTGCTTAGTGCAGTGTCCACACCTTCCCAAGCAGCTGACCCGTAACACAAAGTGACAAGCACCAGGGAGCAAGCACCCAGAAGGCAGCTTCTCTCTGCTTCCAGAGAGCTCGTTCAATAACTTAAACACCACAAAAACCAAAGGCGAACCAGATTCAAAATGGACCTGGAGGGCATTCCTCCTTGCCTACAGTACTCTCAGTTCTGCTGAATTACAGCAACATGTAAGATCACTACTCAAAAGACCGTGGTATGCATAACAAGGGCCAGGTCAGATGCATACCAAGAGTAACACTACGGCAGACTCATTTAAAAAATGTAGTAACTTTCACTTCAGGAAAAGAACCGAGAGCAGACTAAGCTCTACAGCCTCTTCTCACCGCAGCTGGTTTCTTTTCCTACTACAGCAAGTCCCACAGCACTTCAGATGCTCATGGTGGACTGAGAGGCTTCCAGACTACGTTAATTTATTAATGCATTCATTTTCTCAATGTAGCTATTACCTCTGTTGCCTTCTTTCTTCCCCACACGCACACCCCAGAGCTCCCACGGCCCAGCCTAACTGCAGAGCCGCATTCACACTGCCTGTGTCAGGCAGGAGAGGCGGGCTCAGCCCACAGCTGTTATCTTCACGATAGGGCTGGTATGAAGCAAGTCAGGTGGATCAGGAAGGAAGTGCTTGTACATATCTATGTGTCTGTACACAAGGAAGCAGGTGCCCACCTCGTGCTGGAGAGGGACTTCACAGAAGTCTGCACAGGACCGGGCTGGGGACATACCAAAGGACTGACCAATACTCAGAACAAGCAGCTCCCCATCCCCAGCGGCTTCTTGGAGGATTGCTGTAACTCGGTGTGGAAATCTTTTCAAAGGCTAATATTAGATACTTTCATACCATTTACTGTACTGATGAGGCCACACTTGGTGTGCTAAGTCCAGTTTTGGGGCCCCAGTACAAGAAAGACACACTGGAGAGAGTCCAGCAAGGGGAACAAAGATGCTGCAGGGCCTGGAGCTCCCCACCTGTGAGGAGAAGAAAGAGCTGGGCCTGCTCAGCATGGAGAAGAGGGGGCTCTGGGGGACCTCATCAGTCTACATAAACACCTGAAGGGAAGATGTTAAGACAGAGCCAGGCTCTATTCAGTGGTGCTCAGTGCCAGGACAAGAGGTCATGGGCACAAATTGCAGCACAGGGGTTCCCTCTGAGCACCAGGCAGCACTGCTGTGCCATGCCCGAGCGCCAGGCCAAAGCACCAGAGGCCCTGAGGTCTCCTTGGGGCCCGGGCCCCCCTCTGGGTGTCCCTGCTGGAGCAGAGGTGGGCCAGATGGCCCAGAGGCCCCACCAGCCTCAGCCATCCTGGGGTTCTGTGAAAGTATAAAAATCCCAAAGCCCACTTTCATCCCATGCTGGGTTCTGCTGCTACCCTGTAACTTCTTATGCGGCAAGAAGTTAATGTGAGACGGATTCTTAAAGTACTGCATACAAGTAACACTGAAAATCCTCCTGCTCCTCACAGATCATCTCACTGTCAATCCAATCTAATCTTTTGTTTTCATCCTACATGTGCTCAAACGCCCATTCAGTGTAGCGTTCCAATTTTTACTCAGGTCACAGATAGCGTTTTATGGACAATTAAAAAGAAGTTCAGAAAACACTTCTCTGAAGACTGAGATTCAGGCTTCTTATTCCCAGTGGTGCTTTAGGACTCTTTCAGAGCCATACAGGGTAACAGAGCCGTCTCACTGCACGCCGGGCCCATCTGTCACTGCACTGCACTCCCCAGCAACCCCAAACTTCAGCACAACAAGGGAACAGAGCAGAGATTCTCTGCACCCAGAGCTGCCCAGAAGCACAGCAGCCAGCTCTGGCAAAGGCAGTCCTCAGGCACAAACAAGGATCTCACATTCCATCCAACACAAGGCAGCACGTAGCCAAGACGATTTCTAATATTTACCACAATAATTTGCTGCTGCTAATAGAAATAAAAATAAATCAGTGTTCAGGCAGTGGAAGATCCCTGCCCTTCTGCAGCTCTATCTGCTAACAGAACCAGGCGGTCTTCTATCAGCAATTAGAGGAAAACACAAAATGACGGTAACACAATCCCTAATCTGCTTCCATTTAAACATTAACCAGTAACAATGATAACCCCTATTTCATTTGCAGCAGGAGATTAACTCAAGCCTATCCCCAGGGGAAAGCCCCACGATAAGCAGAATGTTTCTGCACGTCATTTTCATAATCTGCCTGTGAGATGAGGGACACTGAAAGCCCCTCTCAGCTTTCACTAAAGCCACTCACCTGGTTTGGTTTTTAAAACTTCCTTTTAAGCAGAGCAGCAGCGCTCAGTCCTTGCAGGTTACTCACAGATGCAGGAAGTTCACATGCATCAGATGGAAAACAGTCTCACTTATCTCAAGATAACAGCGCTGATTAAGAGCACAAGCTGAAGTCATGGGCTTCAATTAAAAGCCTACAGAAGCCTTCTCCCTGTTATAGCATCATAGAATGGTCTAGGACCTCAAAGATCATCTGGTTTCAACCCCTCACATCTGTCTCTTAGCATCCCCAACAAATGAAGCGCAGGCTCCTGGGCAAGGTGCAGAGCACGCAAATCTGAACTCACTTAAACAAAGCAGGATTTGTTCCTTCCGTGTGGCTGCTTCCACAGAGCAGATGCTGAATGCAGAGCCTTGCCAAAGAGATGCTGCAGGCAACCGCACAAGTTGCTTCTAAATCCATAACTGCATTCATTCCAAAGGTAATTGTTAACCTCCTCCTGCGTGCATATTCATCCCCAGTTTCATTAATCAGCCTTGAAAACAAACACACCTGCTGTTCGTTTGGGGGCAGTTGTTTTTTCCTGACACCCTCCAAGGCCCACAGTTAAAGAAAAGTGAACACGTAGGCTTGAAGCTACACCATGTATTTGTAAATCAAGTAATCGGACAGAACAAGATTACAAAGAAGAAAACAAGCCCTTTCTGGAGTTTGTAAGTAACAAGAGGAGTTGACGGCAAGCCCGTTTTGTGAAGCTTTAAGCAAATCCAGCTGAGGGATATGACTGTTACCACAGAGCACTGCTTTTATAATACTTCCTCAAAACGTTTGGACCTCATACATCAATTTCAAATGAAAATCCCCTCCCCCCAGAAAACATTGGTTTGGTTACAGCTTCAGGGATCAGTGCAAGTTTCATTCCAGAGAGAAGGTACTTGAAGTAGACGCGAGAACATTCTGCAGAATAGAGGATGTGATCCAACTCCTCTCCCCCACAAAGTGCTGGGAAGTAAGCACAACATATAGAAACACACACACACAAAAAATACACAGAAAGAACCTTCAACCAGGTCTGACAGCATAGGAAAGGAAAATAATCGCATCAGGAAGAACATTGCTGTTAGTCATTAGAACATATGTACAAGGGACGTTTGCATTCTGAATCTGTACAGAAATTGAAGCTAACAGCTCTCTGTTCCTGAAACTTAACACGTTCGGATTAAGACAGATACAAAAAGTGAGCACTACGAGCAGAAAGTGCCTTCTCAGAATAGCCCATTTTCCCATTCCCTGGCCTTTCAAGGAGTGAGCGTATGTAATTATTTATTTCAGTCTTCAAATACATACAGCTGTACATCGCTTTACCTGGCAATCTTACACAACCTTCCTGGTCCCCAGCACCTACCAGGAAGCATTTTCTCCTTTTTGTGCTTATTGCAAAGCAGACCAACCGCTCTTCAGTGCTTTTAAAGAGTTATTTTCAGAAGCAGCCCAAGCTAAAACCATTCCCCTTACTTTCACCCTAAGCGATGTACTGCAGACAATTAACGCAGAGTGCCTCCCTGAAGATGCTCAGCGCACCGTTAGCTACCAGGAATCTCGCCCAGTGAGATGGCTTTCAAGAGCTTTGCTGATTTCTTTCTTTAATGACTGACATACAGTGTACAAGAATGGGAGACTAGTGCAATATGCAGCATTGGTTGTTTATTCAATAAATATTTAACCCAATTATTGCCAGCCGAGGCAAACAGTGCAGAAACTGTCACTTAAAGTTT
>PPHD01010226.1:0-19851 GCA_002909625.1 Bambusicola thoracicus
CTGCACATTAACAAACTCCTCCTCCGCGCCCTGATGACAGGAGGAAATTTACTCCGCGCAGTTTATTAAAGAGACAGCGCGCGCCGCCGCCGGGCCCGCAGCACCTGGGGCGCGCGGCGCCGACGCCCCCCACCTCACGCGCGCGCCCCCCTCCCGCGAGCGCGCGCCCCCTCGCCCCACGCGCGAGCCCCGGTACCACGCGCAGCCCCACGGCCCCGCGCGGAGCCTCCTGGGGAGGGCGCTGTGGGGCGGCCCCCGGGCTCCGTCCCGGCGCGCGGCCGCGGTCCAATCCTCGCGCTCCCTCGCGGCCGTCCCGCGCTCGGTGCAAACTTCGGTGAAGTTGAGGTCGCTCCCGAGCCCCCCTCGGGGCCCGTCCGCACCGAACGGCCCGCGGCATCGCGGCCGAGCGCGGGGTGGGAGCGCGGTGTCACATCTGCCGTCCGAGGCCCCCCGCACCGGACTGGGGAGGTACGTCTCCGCGCCGTGCGCCGTCCCGCCCTCCCGCCCTCACCCGCGGGGCGCCCGGCGGGCACAGGGCAGGTGGGGTCCCGCGGCCGCCCGGGGATCGCCGCCCCGTCCTTCTGTGCGCGGTTCTTTCCACGGCCGCCGGCAGCACCTCGAGGTTTGAAAGGAGCGAGATTCGGTTCTGTGCGTTCCGTTCTCATTGGTACGGGATTTTTTTTCAGAGTGGATTTTGCAGTGTTCCACAGCCCAGCCCCAGAGTTTGTAACAGCACTCAGTGCCTCGGTACTTCTGCTGCTGTTTCGCCATTTGTACGTTCCTAATGATACCGTTGGGATGAGTGGGAGCCGTTTGCATCCCGCTCAAACCGGGTGCGCCAGGCCCAGCTCTGCTTCACGCCGTGCGCCCCACAGCTCAGCTGGGCAGTGGGCGTCCATAGAAGACCCCGCAGTGACCTTTCAGTTCGGCAGCCTGACGGGAGGCTGCGTGTATGAAAGCATCCACCCCGCTGATTTCGCTTAAATTATTTCATAGCCTTCCCCAACCGAACACTAGCAATTTTTATAAGCAATCTAAAAGTATTTATTGGTGCAAGCAGATGCTTAGTTTGAAAGATAAAATAGGATAACACTACCATAAAGTACTCATTTTTCCACTTCTGCCGAGCATAACTCACTGAGAAGCGAGCGGCTCTGCTCGAAGCACTCAGCACTGCTGTGTCCCCTCACACCCCCGCGCAGTGCGTGTGAAACCCACCGGTGTGCACCTGGGGTTCCGTGCTGCCCGCTCAGCCATGGAGCTCAGCAGGGCCCGGTGCCCGCAGCACTGGGGCAGTGGTGCTGTGGGGACGAGTGGTAACACAGCCTGGTGTCAGCGTGGTGCTGGGCCCGGAGCACAGCGACCAACCGGGATTTTCTTCTTGCGTTTCACCCACCCAGGTTTGTAATTCGGTGATTCGATGTCTGTGTCTCGGTACCCAGCTCAGAAGAATGAAGGTACTTCCAGTGGGGGTTACATTCTTTCTCTTTCCCTTCCTCTCCGCTCTGGTTGCGTGGAGCAGCGCTGCACCTCTGGTTGGGTTAGTTCGATTATTAGTAGATAATTGTGAGGAATTGTATATTACTGTGAGGAGTTGTGTATGAAAAGCCGTTGTAAAACGGCGAGGTTTTATTGTCCGTGCGATGTGTCGGGATGCTGCTGGCACTGTGGGGCGGGGGGGATTGGCTGTATCTCTCTGATGTGACCCTCTCCACCTGGGTCTGCTCCTCTGCACAGGGAGGACAGCCTCCACCCAGATGGAGCAGAGCCGGGCTCCAGAGCAGCCTGGGATCGGCAAGGAGCAGCTATTGTTCTCCCAGCCATGGCTGGAATCCAAATGCTCCACGCTGGGCATGGTATTTGTATCAGTGGCGTTTTCATTCTCAACATGCAAGATGAGAAAGTCACTGCTTTAAATGGTTACTCCTTTGGGAAGGCGAAATTGAGAAGATGGACTTCTAGCAGAGCACTAGTGAGATGGCACCCTATCCTCGGTGATAAATGGGAGCATTAACAAGGCTTGGTTGAGAGGAACCCTACAGATTTATGGCTTCCTGTCTCCACCAGCAGATGCCATTATGGCTGACAGAACAGAATGCCTTTCAAGAGGGAACTGGGATGGGATTATGAAGAAGGGGGAAAAAAAAAGCCAGCAGAATCTGGTGTCCATTTTTATCCACTGGTCAGAACCCGCCGATAGCTTTGAATAGAGCTGAGACTGTACAGCAATTGTGCACTCCCTCCTCCTCTTATTTATAACTACGTTGGTGAAGGTCATTTAGCATCTCTTTTAGCACAGGAAGAACCCATAATATTTACTGAAAGCATTTTTGCACTCTTGAAAATTAGGGATAATAAAATGAACCGATAGCACTGGAGGCTTCCTTGGCTTATCCAATGGAATAATCCCGATGGGTGCTTAATGTTTACTTTGGAAATGTAGCAAATGATTCTGAAGCTGTATTGAATTGTATCTATTTTTATTACATTGCAGAATAATATTTCCCTTTCCTGACAAAATGTTATGACCAGTAATAGCAGTGGCAGTTATGCATGTTCAAAAAAGAGTAATCAAATCTCATGCTTCAGGGCATCAGCTGAACTCCCCGCCGGGATCGGGATGAAGTTCTTTCCCCCCACCTTTACTGCTGTGCGATCAGCTAGGTGTGTTTGCAGACTGTGTAGGTTAGGTGCGGGTTACATGGAGCAGAAGTGTGATCTGGGACAGTGAGTAATCTCCATCGCTATGGCTCTGGGGTGTTTCTGGTCTGATTTTTCAAAACAGCACATGTGATTTGGTGTGCATTGCAGGAAAGTGTGCAGGCATTGCCATTTGCAATAGAGGGTCAAATGTGATGTGTGTACTTGATTTCAGTGCTCCCATCGTGAGCGGTCGCAGAGACCTCAGCTGTTCAGCTCAAGTCTCTCACCTTACCCCGTGTTGCCTGACCTTCAATGGCTGCAATGCTGGCAATTAAATGTGGAATTCATTGATATGTAGGTACAGCAGTCACCTTGAATGGCATTCACCTGGACCTTACGGCCCCCTCCACTCTTACTGCTTGAAATAAATAATGATAAATAAATAAATGAAAGTGGGTAATTCTAGCAAGTTCTGCCAAAAAACAATCATTGACAACTTCAGTATTTACTTCCTTCTTGAAAACTACTCCCCTTAGATAGATAGATAGATAGATAGATAGATAGATAGATAGATAGATAGATAGATAGATAGATGTGTGGTTTTGCAAGGATGTTCAGAGGGCCACCCTTGGCAGGCAGGCTGGCGCTTCCTCACAGGGCGCAGAGTGCTGTGGTCGTTTTCATGGTGCAGGGCTCTGCCCGGTGCTGGGGTTGGCTGTGCTCCGTTCCCTCCTGAGGCACATACAGCTCCACAGTGCACATCTCACCATCCTTCTGGGCAGGCTGTTCTCGTGCCCTTACCGTTTGAAATCTCTCCTACTGATGAATGCATTTTGGAAACATATTTGTTTCTTTTTTTTTTTTTTTTTTTTTTTTTAATGCTCACAAATGAAACAGAGGACAGTTGATTTCCTTCCTCTTTGCTGCAGATTTTAATGTATTTGACAACTTACTGCATCTACTCACCGGTAACCCCGATTTCTTCGTTCATTCTGTGTAGGTCATGGCTTCTGGTCCTTTCATTGTTCTGTGGCTGGACAGCATATGTTTTGGAGTGCAGCACCAAAACCTGGATGCTTTATTGTGTTTGAAATCTTCCCAGAACCGAGTGGGATTACTTCACATGTCTAACATATGACACTCCTGTTTATACGTCCCAGTTTGACATATGCCCTTTTTGCAACAGCATGACACTGTTGACTCATGTACTGCTTCTGATTCACTGTAACCCCAGATGCTTTCTTGCAGAACTGCTTTGTAATCAGTTGTCCCCATCCTATATTTGAACAGCTGATTATGCATCAGTGACAACTTTGCACTGATTCATCTTGAATTGCATCCTATTTTTTCAGACTATTTCTGCAATTTGTCAGGATCATTCTGTATTACAATGCTGTCTTCAAAGGCTGTTGCCATTCCCCCTAGCGAGGTACCATCTGCAGATATCACGCAAAATATTCTCCGTTCCACCTTCTTAGAAGAACAATAATAAAGATATGGAGCATTGCTGGGCCCAGAATCCCCTCCAGACATTATTCTTTGCTGACAGTGTAGGTGGTACTTCATTTAGGTGTGGTTTTGGAGGATGGCTTCGTGGCCTCTCCCAGCCCCTGCAGTAATGTCACCTGAACACGTCCCTCAGCTCACTTGTAAGTCTGTTAGATGAGACAGTGGCAGAAGCATATGGAAGTCAGGATAGATTACTTCTCTATCTGCACGGTCTATCATAAGTTTTGACGTAATGTAACCTGAATAAATCCATGGCGGCCATAGTTCATCTCCAAGAACCTCATTCTAGGTGTGCTTTGTTCGGGTATTTCTGCATGAACAGATGATCAGATGATGCAGCTCCTGCCCTCCCATCTCAACAGGCACTGTTTGCACAGGTTTGAGTTCTCCAGCAACCACTGATGCCACAGTGCTCAGGGATGGTCACTGGCATCTCTGAAGTTGCTGTAAGGTGGATGTAATGGCCTGACCTTCGCTGTGTGCTTTCCAAGCGCTCTTGAAACTCTCCCTGCTGCAGTCAGAGCTCTCACTCCTCTGACACTGGTCTTGATTATTTTTGCAATCTGATCACAGCTGATTCCCGTAGAGAAGATGAAAGTAAAAAAGGCTTTCTTAGGGTGATCTGTCAAAAGCTTTCTCTCTTTGCTGAGTGACAGATGTAATCTTTCCTAGGCCTTTTTTCTACATACAGAAGGCACTTATCAAACACTTTCTTCTTATTATATTCCTTTCTAGTTGTATCGCATTTTGTGACTTTATATTTTTTCTTTGCATCTTCATGGTCCCTGTAAGGAACTGTTTCCTGCCTGTTTTTCACATTGAGATAAATACTGATTTGTTTATAGAATTATGGTGTTGGTTTCTGCCGGGTTTGCTTTTGTTTCCACAATGACTCCTCATCGTGCTGTACAGCAGGCTGTTTGCCCGCAGAGGGGTAGGACAGCAGCGCCGGGGTAAAATCTGTTTTCCCCTTTTCCAGCAGTTCTCTGCACACAGCTCTGGCGACCCATCTTGGAGCAGTGGTAGGGGAGGATGCATTTCCTCTTCCTGGGATGGAATCCTGATATTGCAAATAATTTATGCTTGGAGTAACAGCAGGCAGCATTTCCAGAGCGCCCTGCCTTCTAATCTTCAGCAGAAAGATTCCCCTTTTGGCTGCAAAAAAAAAAAACCAAAAAAAAAAGGCATTTGAGTTTGAAATCCCATCAAACTGCAAAAAAAGAATCCTTTGTGGCCGAGTAACGAGAATGAAGAGCAGCGCGATGGTCTGCGCAGCCCGGGCTGCAGCTACCTTCAGCCACATCTGCGGTTCGTCTTCCATCACAATGTCATCAGCTAAAGTATCGCATAGGATCTCATTCAAAACTACGCATAAAGGCTCACCGTGCATTTTTTTAACTATGACATCCTATTTCCAGAATTTGTAACTCAGTCTTGCAAACCTACTGCAGACTGGAACAGCCTGGAAGCTCTCATTTTAGGAACTGAATTTTCCTTCTTTAAATCACAACAAATCTCCAGTTTAAAGAAAAACAGAAATAAACACGTCGCTTTTTCTGAAATAAGCACAGCAACACTGCAGTACCACTTCCCAGTCACACCAGCAAAGCCAGGTAACTGAGTGAGGGTTTGATCTAAGGCTTCTGCATTCTGCAACACAGAAACTTTGCATTTTCTTCAGCGGATTTTGACCGGAGCCCTGGCTCAGCAGGCGTGCAGGACCACCGCATTCATTCCCTTTTCTATAAATATACCAACATCCCTAGATTAAAAAACAACCTGCAATCAGATATATCTGGGCAGCAAATGGACTGCAGTCTCAGAAGAGTTCTTGGATAGAGATATTTTTAAAAAAGAGGAATGAGAACTGACGTTTTGGGGGTGAAAAAGCAGCAGTGGAACAATGCGGTGTTCTTCTAAAACCTTTCCTAGAACATCTTATTTCAGTGGGAAAAAGAAAGGGTTTAAATAGTTATTTAAAATATGACGTGAGTGTTGAGATCATAAAACAGACATGTTTTACACTGTGTTATAAGCACTGCTGAATAGCTCACTGCAATTGAAAGCAACCAAAAATATTCAAACCAAAAGCAAATGAACAAGAACGAAATAGCCATGCACTTCTGTAACAGGGAAGGTGGAATAAGAGCATTTCCTGCACAGAGCTGGCGGGACATGAAGTGCAGGAGCTTGGTGGAAGAACCTGTGGGCGTTGTGGAGCATCCATCCTGCTGTGCTTCCTACTTGTAAGACATCTGTCGGACATGCAGCGTTTCAAGAGCAGCCCAAAGGAGGCACAGAGAGATGGAAGATGCAGTTTTCTCTGGACAAGTAGAACGTCTCCACTCCTTGGAAGGCACGAAGGGACAGCAGAGGCCAGGTCCTTGCAGATGGGAGAAAGTACGCGAGGTTCTTTATGCCGTGTTTCTGTCCTGCTTTTAAAGACAGAGTCACCATCCAAATAAAGACAGCAGGTAGATGGGGGGAAATACAGAGCTGACAAAAACTGATCAACAGGAGCTGTGGAATTGGGTTAGAAGCTGGTTGCCTCGAGTAGAAAGCGAGGTGAAGGCACAGATGTTTGGGATTAAGATTGCTTTAAAAATGGCTATAGCGGTGTCAGTGTGACAAAATATGCAAATACTCCTATCTGTCTGGATAATTTAATTATAAAGCACCCAATCACCATGGCATTGGAATGAATGCTTTCCATTATGCCATAATGAATTGTTTGTGCAGTGTAAGCCTATTCGTTCTTTTATTGGTATGCTTATTTATTATTATTATTTATAGTTAGGGAAGAAAATTATGCTGGCAATTGAAATAATTGATGTATCTGATATTTTAGGGGCTAAAATAATACTGGTGCATTCTAAAGCATGTAGTGTTCTGTCTGTGATAAGGGCTGGGGAAGAGCAGATCTGCTGAATGCTTCAGGAACCTGCAGTTCCCCACATTGCCCCTCATTGGAAACCGCATCGCCCGCTGAGCCACGCTGGGATTTCTCTGCACACCAAGAGCAGATGAATGCATCAATGCAGTTTATAGATCCCGAGCACATTTGTTTAGTAAATAACACAGGGAAAGTTTAACTGAAATGCTAAAGCCAGCAAAAGGGACAAAATATCCAGTGGCATCTTAACTGAAGTTTAATTTTAATAAAGCAAAGCTCTTATTAAAGCAAGGAGCAAAGTTTTCATTTAGCAAGAAGCAATAATTGCACATAAAAAGTGTTGATAGAGGGAAAGAAAAGAAAAAAAGAAAAAGGAAATATTCTTTTTTGAAGCTCATCTGTGCTCTGCAGCAGGGCTTGGGGTGGGCACAGCAGCACTGCATGGGCACCCCCTGCAGCTCCTGTCCTGACTCTCTGCTATGTAAGCACTTGTCAGAAATGTTGTTTCTTGGGGTTCCTGTGGAATCTGGTTTGAGCACATGCTGGGAAGGAGTTTCTACAAAGGAAACAGCATCTTTCTTTTGACACGACATTTCTCTGGGTTTAGCCTGGGGAAGAGAAGGTTCTGCGGAGACCTCACTGCAGCCCTCCAGGACTTGAGGGAGCTCGTAAGCAGAAGGGTTAAACCTGAGCTGGTGGGGGGCAGCCAGCCCAACCAAATGGGCTGCAAGGTCCCTTCCAACCCAGCCGTGCTGGGAGTCTTTCACTCTGTGACTGGAGAGCACAACCTGCAAGTTCAGGTGCCCGACTTCAGTTGATAACAGCAAAGCTGACTGTGTTCATCCTTAATATTTCCCCTGCAAGCAGTGTGCAAAGTTCTTTAGGTTAAATGGCACGGAGTTTTATCAGTGAATTGCACAGCATTGAGAAGCAGAAGATCAAAAGCAAAGAAATTCTTTGTAAGTGGCTGAGAGTTACAGTCGGATAAGATCAGGAACATGAAGGTTATATGGCAGTCTGAAGTATCAGAAATAAAAACTGTGAGACAAAGTTGGTAGCATCCTTCCTAACTGGAAGTTTGGGGTGACAAAAAAGAGGGATTATTTAGAAACAAGAAGGATTTATTGTTCAGCAATAGCAAGTGGCTTTCTGTTAGTGGTGTTAAAAATGAAGGAGTGATAATATACTCAGAGAATGAGCTTCTAGGAGAGTCTGGAGGCAGAGAGCAGGGAGGAATAGCACTCATAAGCAGGAATTTGTGCTTACCCTGAAAAAATGTTGAGTGTTCTCCTCTTTGATATAAAAAAATATTAAAAATAATGGAATTTGTTAATCACCATCAGTGCTCAGAATGCTTTTTCTTTGCAGCTGAAGCAGCAAGCCAGCAGTGTCAAAATTCCTTGCCTTTATTTCAGAGGAGATGGAGAGCTCCTCCAAATCCCATCTTACTGACGTGGTTTTCCAGCTCAGTACTGATGCACCTGAGCCTTGACCTATGGGACCTGGTGAGACCAAGCAATAGGATGGCACCCGGTGCCCTGAGCTTCACTTTGCTGCCCACTGCCAGACAAGAAATCTGCTCAGCCACACTGCTTGTTCCTGCTGTGCTGGGGTGAGTGTGCCCTGCACCAATGGGCAAACACATCTTCATGGCTATGGCTCTGTCTTAAGAGAAGAAGCCTGAGGCTGTTCTGTTTGGCTCTCAAAGTCTTCCACAAAAAGCAGGATACTCAATGGGTGGATGGAAAACTGGTTTTGTGGAACAGTATTACAAAAGGAGACATCGAGCCATTTTCATGGAAACTGAATGGCACTCTTATGGGTCCTTCTCTACTTCTGCTTTTAATATAAAATGTATAGTAAATACAGGTGGGGGAAAAAAGAAAACCACCTGTCAAAATATAGCTCTGTTTGGTTACCTCTGTCCACAGGACAATTTTAGTAACCTGTCAATCAATGGGCTGCTAAATAGCCTCTCCAAAGCACAATCTGCTATTTCAGACGACATCAGCGTGTCAATCATTTATTGAATCAAAGCCAAATTTGAAGCAAAGCAAGCCCAGTTTGTCAATCACTTCTCAGTATTTTCTCCACTAACCACCTGACAGCTTTTAACTTTTCACTTTTATATTCCATGCAGCTAGTTAAGATTCTTTCATTTTTAATTGGGCTTCTTTTATGATTGGTAGCTAAGCAACTAATATGTTGTTTTATATGATAATAATGGGCCCAAACTTGAGAGCTTTCTTGACCATTCCTATTTGTTGTAGGAAAATTATTTTCCTTCAAGTTGCTAAATAGCAGATGTAGCAGAAACAGTTATTTAATTATGGGTTGTCCTGTTGTTTCTATCTATAAACACTTTTGGCACTGTTTAAAAATAAACACTGCATGCGCTGGCAAATATATACTGAGTGATTTTAACTCCTGATAGAGTCCTTTGGAATTTCACTGCTCATTTGCAGGAAAAACCGGGTGCAAAAATGAAAGTGGTGCCGAAAAGCGGTGTGGAGAAATATTAGCAAAGGACAAAGCTCAGAATCTCTGTTCCAGAGTCCCACCAGGCTTTGGTCCAGCCCGATCAGTTTTCAGTCTTAATTTAGTACAATTAAATTCTGAGGCCGAGTGCAGTGCTCTGAACCACCATCTCTCAGAACAAGCCAGGAGCTCCTCCTGAGCGAGCTCAGCTGCACTTCTCCTCCTTTGAGCTAATTAAGGTTTCCTGAAAGTTAAACTTCAGATCGCCCGACGGCGATCACTGATGCTGGTGTGGTTTCAGTCCCATCGCCCCCTCTTGTGCAGGAGAAATGCTACTTTCACAAGCACAAAATCACCTTATGGCTCTCATCTTCCTAAAAACTGTGTCATCAGCAAAGCCAGGGTGTTGTTTTCAGACTGAAAGAAGTAACTCTCTGTCCTTTCCATGGAAGGAAGCTTGGAAAAGGAGCTATTTCTGTGTTACAGAAAACTCTATTTTGGGTTCAAAAGTTTTCTTCGTTTAATTCTTTCGCATATCTGTCTGATGGGCTTCTGGCTCTCTTTTGACAGACTGCTGTCATCTGCTTTGATCCAAAGCTGTGAAACTCCAGATGTGCCCAAGCCTGGGAGAACATGGGTGTAGTTCTGCAAAAGCTGCAGTAGGCTCAGAGGCAATCTGATACCAAATGTACTTTCGAGTCCTCTTAGAATTTTTAATTGTTTTTGTATCTCTCTTCATCTTAGACTGTGTAAGTGACTGACAGGCTGTAGGGACCGACAGCAGCAGAGCAAATGTGAGGCCTTCGGAGTCCTTATGCACTTATTTCAGAACTGCAGTTCAGTGTAGGTGTATTTTTACCAAGCTGAGGTGTTGGAGAGCACCAGGAAATACGCTGTGCTTTGACATAATGCCATCTTTTCTGAAGAAGACTCTTACAGGCTGCTGGGGTTGGATAGTTAAAGAACAACAAGGGATGGAAGGTAGAACATCCTTTGCGGTCTGATGGAAACGCCAACTACTCCTTGTTCACAAATGAACTGCAGAAATGTACGGCTCCTATTTTTGTTTCTTTTCTGATTTTGGTGGGACCTCTCCTATCTCACACTGAAATCAACGGAGTTAATAATAAATTTCTGTGAGATCATAGGTATCAACTGTTCATTGACATTCTGACAAATGAGGAGTACGTTTGCCTGTACGTGCACGCGATTAAGAGATTTATTTTATGAACAGATTTGTACTATTTATAAACTAGATATTAACAAAAGTTTTAAGAGGGCTTTTGATCCCAGACTGCTTCCATAGTTTGGCACAGATTGCTAATCTTGGCTCAAAGGGTGTGCAGGCCTGGCTGAACATGATGCTTAGCTCTTGAAGTTCAGGCATCTGAGCAGAGGGGAAGCCCACACAGCACCCACCTACACAGCACCTGGTCTGTGAATTGGCATAAGACTCTCAATGGAGGAATTAAGATACACAAGATCACAAATAGTATAGCAATAAGAGCAGGACAGGGTCAGGGAAGCCAGAAATGCTTGCAGAGGGCTTTTTCAGAACAGCTCTGTTTTGGTTATTTAAATGAAAATTGATAGTAGGATTTGGGAGTTGTTCTTTGGAGACAAGAACAATCTCAAAACTACCTGTTGGTTGGAATTCCCAGCTGGGCAGAAGTGCTGGAGGGAAGTCTGTACTGATGCCTGTACTGATGTGGTAGTTTGTACAGTCTTCAGTGCACCTACTGATGCCTTAGTGTCATTGATTATGGAAGATGCATGTATGGGAACTGTTGAATCATGGCCTGAAGCACTGATTGATCACCTGAGGCAAGCACTGAATCAGCCCTGGGAGCACAGGTGGAGGCAATTCAGCTGTGTGACCGGAATGGGTGAAGCCTGGCTGCACCTCTCTTAGACCCCATTTAAGGGCTGACTGCCACTGGGGAAGGGTCTCTTTCTGGAGATTGCTCCCATTGGTGTCTTTTTTTGTGAGCCTGTGATGTGGGTGAGCATTTATTTTTGACTATCCCTTTCCACTGTGATAATCCTTCTAGTTACGTGACCTGTAAAATACCAGCCTAACCACACCCCTCTGCTAATTGTATAGTTGTTGATTGTACAATGCACAAGGAATTAAAAGATTTATAGGGACATTCATCCCAGGCTGCCTTACAAATATGGGGACTGAGTCTGTTCTCCTGCTTAATGTCAGCTCTCTGAATAGTTTTCTTGATAACAGAAACACATGTTACCTGGAGCTGGGGATGGAAAGAAGGAGAGCTTTCCTTGCTCACTGCAGTTACTTTGTGCAGTGCCCCTGTTCCTAACTACGTAATGCAACCTGAGCTTTGTACTGGTGCGGCACCAGTACTTGGGCTGGCCCTTTTACTCCTTGCCTTATACTGAGAAGGGTTGTCTTGGAGTGAACTGTGCTGTGGTCTCCTTTTAAAGTATTACTTTGTACCATTGCTTACTTAACAGCTCTGTTTTTCCACCTATGTGTCAAAAAGCTATCGGTGCCAGCTGCCTTTGTTTCCCTGGATTATAAAAGTGGTTTGTGCACTGAACTCCAACTGATGTCATTTAGAAGTACTAACTGCTAAAACTGCTATGGCTTTCAATGCAGGAAAGCAAGGTTTCATGCTTGCACTCAGACATGGAGGTACTTGAAATGGAAAGCAAGGTTTTCCTTGTTTGAATGTGGAATGGTAGTATTCAAGATAGGTTTTGTTCAGGCCAGTGTTTGTTACTGAGGAGTGAAACTGTAGAATGTATACAAACAAATGCATGCAAACACATGCTATGCTTAATGCCACGTAAGGAATTTATAATTGGAAAGCCACCTTAAGATATTTCAAATGAAGTAAAGTTATGATCGCCTGATTTCAGAACCTGGCTGTTACTTGTCTTAGATCAGACTCAGCTGTGGGTTTTTATAAAGCCTAAAAGATGTGCATGATTTCATACACCTCCAAAAAGCCATTTTTTGTAGTAATGTCTTTCTGATTAATTACATATGTCCTATATGCACAAAGCTGAAGAGTATTTGAGTGCCTGAAATTATGAGCGCTTCAGCAAACCACTGAAGATATCTGCAATGTAAACTTTACACATACGTGGTCTGCCCTGCCAATGACCTTAATCTTATTCTAGCAGGGGAACACAGTATGTAATGCAGTCAGACTTAATTTTTTCTGATCCCTTTTTAAGTACATACTGATAACGTGCAGGTAAGTATCAATGTTATGGATTCAGGTCACTAGAAAATATAACAAATTAAAATCACTTGACCCCAGAAGGCGGTGCACCCCAGCACCCAAATCTTGTATGGGACCGTGTGCTGCGGGGCTTCTACAGCACAAGAGAACAGTTGGGTGATGGTAGCATTAGGACCGATTGAGTTGATCTGAGGTCTCTGAAGCAAGAACAGATAGATTGTCCTGGAAAGGATTATTACTTTATGCCCCAGTTTATCCAGGAATAAATATTGATGTGATGCCTTCAGGACTTACTCTTCAGGGATGGCATGGAACTTTTCACCGTCTTTTGAAGACCTTTGGGTTTGGGAGTGGTTGGTTGGTTTGATTGATTGACTAGCTGGTTTTGTTCTTTGGGTTTGTTTTGTTTTGCTTTGTTTGTTACAGGTCTATGTGAAAGTGATAAAATGATGTTCTAAAACATGGTGCGATATACTGAACCTTGTAGTTCTTACTTCAAGAACAGACCCTAAACCCTTTGGTACCTTTCCACATGAGAACCCATTCTAAAATTAGTGGGGAGACGCAAAGTAAATATGTTGTGCCATCCTTTGCTGTCACTTACAACTTCAGGAGATGTGAGGCTGGCTGAGGAGGGTGCTGTGTGGTTGCTAATAGGTGTGGGGGCTGCTCTGCTATGCACAGCTCAGTGGGAGCCCTGTGCTGGGTGGGTTGCTTTGCTCCCTCCACAGGCAGCTCTGCAAATGCTGCAGGGGCATTTATCTCTGCTGTCTCCTGAATTCAGTGGTGTACATCACCCCCCCAAGAAATTATAAGCCCCCGTAATTCCTCCATGGTGTGGCCAGTGCTGCCTCTCTGGGAAAGAAAGTGAGGGAAGGGCGATAACTTCGAGTTAGAAAAGCAGCCCTTGGTTTGGTGCAGGTGCTGCTGGTACACAGTGCAGAAGCTGCCTTTGTTGTCTGGTTTTCTTACGGTTTTCATGGTTGCGAAGTACAGGATATCCTGGAGTTCGGCATGGAAAGGATAGCCAAAGATTACTCCGTAGGCAGCCACACAGACTGTCAGCTTTGATCACATGCTGACTTTCTTTTTTCCCCCTGACTCATTGTACAAGTATCTTGAAAAATTAGCTCCTGAAAACATAACCGAATACTTCATAGGAACTCTTTTAATCACTCCTATGGGCAAATTTCATCGACTTGGAATTTAAGAGCTAATTCAGCTTAAGTTATATTCTCTTCAATTCTCATTGGCAGCTAATGCAATAAGAGAACACTAAGGAAATAATTAAATGCTGGGCAATTAGGGCTACAGCACATCAGGATACAAAAAATACAAGCCCGTACATCCTTTTGTGGCTTTAACTTTATTTTGTACCCTCTGATCTCAGAGCTCTCACATCATGCTTGTGTGCACCCAGTGGTGCTGAGGCAGGGCATGTGGCGGGCTGCAGGACATGCTGGCAGCAGGGATGTGAATCAGCGAGCAGAGCGGAGGGGCCCAGATCCTGTACTGTACTTTGAAGATACTTATTGCAAGTGCTGTTGAGTTTCGTAAAGGTCACAAATTTATCCCGGATTCCTAAACGCTAAAGAAATGTTCAGATCAAATATTCTGTGTACTTTTTCCCTAAAACCGATTTGTCGTCTGTGGGTTGATTTCTGCCTACTCCATTTTGCAGAGTATCCTGTGGCCCACCGGGCCATTATTTTGGGAAGACCTTTCGGAAATAGGAACAGCGGCACTTACCACGATATTATTAGGTTAATTCCTGCCAGGCTGGCTTTTGTGAGAGGTCCTGACGTTGAACAAACCTGTTTCCTTTACTAGGATGTGTCAGTTAGAAGCACCAACTGCAAGGATTTCTTATGTTCTCACGAAAAAGGAAGGAAACAGCTGGTAAATGTTTCACAGATGGTAAAGCTCTTGGCATCTCTCAGGAGAGGGCCACCCATACAGATGGCTCATTATTTTAACATTTGGATTTTCATCTTATTAAAACATCTTTTTTTTTTTCCTGGTTTTATTTAGCATCATAAATTCTCTTACACTTTAGTTAACAACTCAGTGATTTGGGGGAAGTGTCTGTTACAAGGAACATCATTTGGCGAAAACACGTATCTGCATCGTTATTCTCAGCTCTGATGTGCAGTGAGTGGACTTGAACCTGATTAAAAATACCAAATGTAAGCAAATGCTTAGAAATATGACTTTATCAAGCAAAGGTCAGCTAAGCCTGTGTAGAAGCTGAATTATTCAGCAAATGAAGAAATGCACTGGGTGAAACAAGCAAACATTTCTATCTTGGGCATTACATCAATTAATGCTACGAAGCTTTCTGTGTACATTGTAATACATGGGCATGGCATGTATGGTGTTAGTAAATATGTTCTGTGTTCCTATTAGCACCATAAATGCAAAATACTACTCCTAAATGGATTTAGTCAATAACCCAGATGATACTCGGGTTTTTAGAAATGGCAGTAAAATGATGCAAAGTTCCACCGTGTGTTTATGATGGCATGTACAGTCATAAGCATGCAAATAGATGGTATGTTTAGCATATGTCATACATAAAGCTCTGCTCCCCCCATTGCTCATTAAATATCATCAGTCACATTTGGCTTATGGCAGAGGAAGGGGATGGAAACAATGCCAAAAGGTGACAGAACTTGCCCTGTGTGACAGAGGAAATTGGGGCAGATGTAAATGGAGCTTGGATGTTCTGGCTTTTGGCTGTAGTGCCTTATCTTACTTGCTCCCTTGATACTAGCTGTTCTCTTCTGTAGCTGACACTGTGCACGTGTACAGGTTGAAGGAGGTGAGGCAGAGACATGCAGCCCTTTCTGCAAGACAAAGCAATAGGTAGGAGAGGAGGAAGAAAGAAAATGTCCTGAATCTAATGCCAAATCTTTGGCCTCTATCTTCCAGAGGTTGCTTAAAGTTTCAGCCTGACCTCTCTGTGAAACCACTGAAATTTAGGTTTATGTTGTAAATATGGATTAACAATAGCACAGATTGCCACATGGATCAATCGGAAGAGATAAAAAGTAGGAATTGATGCATGTGCTGCAGCTGCCTTGTAAATTTCACCATGGTGCCAACCAGGATACACACTGCCTTAAATTCTCTGAATTCACTAAGATTAGATTTGGTTGCTGCAATTGTTTTAATTAAAAATTAAATAATCAGGCAGGGAGAAAGAAACCTGTGTTTTTTCTGCATATGTTTGTGCAACTCCCAGTTGATTCCAGTGGGTCACATCAACAGCAAATATTTGACCCAAAAGTCTAACTACAAGTGTTCCATTAATAAATACAGGGACAGATTTGCAGCATGGAAATCACTGGAGCTCCACTGATGCCAGCGTAGTTATGCTGATTTACATCAGCTGAAAAGTTGGCCAGTGGAATTCACATTCCTTTGGACATCAAAGATGTGTCAGCAAATGGTAAACTTCATTTGTATTTTTCAGCCTTCTAATATAAAAATAGCCAAATTGATTTATTATTAACTGCTGGGCTCTTATGGCGAGACTTTGTATGCCACGTTTCAGCCAGACGCCACTCTTGCAGCCAAGCAGTAAATCCTTCCAAAATGGGGATTTTAGCTGAAATGCTGAAAACTCTGTAATGTTTGTGGGTACTGCTGTGTCATATTTATAATAGATGGGCTAATCTAACCATATCCTAAAAAATGAAAGGCATGAAGGTTGGATGGCTCAGAGGGTTGGCAGGCATGCCAACTTAAATTCAGTCATAGCCAGAAATGACAAAGTCGTTACCGTTTTTGGAAACCTATGAGATGAGTTGTCGAGGCTCAATCAATTTGCTGTCGTTCTCTCGTTTGAGAGGTCAAAGAATAAGAGAGCCGTGGAAGCTGGTGTTCTGGCTAGATGCTTGACTTCTAGTTTATGTGACACTGCAACTGGTGACTTTCAGAAGGCGGCATTTGTTGAGTGAATAATGGTTTGGTACGCGTTTGAATGGTGCTCTGGGTACTGGTTATCTTGGCACACAATATTTATAAACCCAGGAGGAGTTGCTGTGATAGGCAGTTGGGAGTATTACCAACATCCTTCCTGGCCTGCTTCTAGAATAGCCTGTTTTGTTCATGAGTACATTTGAGTAGAGAACTCAATTTAGTTGTCAAAATATTGTAGAAAGTTTATCAGAACTGCTCCAAACCATTGATCTTGCTGGGATCGCAGCAAACAGAACAGAAGGTGCTTCAGAGCTCATCTGGTGCAACCCCGTGCTCTAAGATGGCATTGGCTTTGGAGTTAGATCTGACTTTGAAGTCATATTGGTTTGTTCGGGATCTTGTCCAGTTGAGTTGTGAGTATTTCGATGGATGGAGATTTTACAGCCTCTGTGAGCAATCTGTTTGCATTGCAGTAAGGACTGAGCTAGTGGATCAAGTAAGGGAACATATATCTAAGTGTGTTTTTCTATTTGATTTTCTGTGGACATAAACTAAGCGTAATAATGCTGTCTGTGGGTAATAAAGCAGACCTTCACAAAAGCTGTTGATGCTGAAGGTATCTGGGATCAGAGGGTGTATGTAAGCTGAATGAAAATGAGTGGCCAATCAAGGGGAGGAGATGATAGTTGGAAGACAAATTTTTGTATAACTCATTGGATGGGAATTGGGAAACCCTTCATGGATTCTGCTTCAGCGGAAGTAATTTCAGGTGGACCTTGCAGTGTCTTTGGTATCAACTGACTACAAAATACAAATTTATTAAAAAAACAGTCTTTGTTCTTGTCATATAAATCGCTAGTGTCTTCTTTTGCAAGTCTTCAGTTTCAGTATTTAGTGCTCGCAACTAAAGAGGCACAATCCCTAGCTGAGATTGAAAGCTGTTCATTGTCTCTTGTTTTTATTTACCATTAATGTCTTTATTTGTGATTCTGGTTTTGGATGCACTGTACTCTGAAAAAGGACACAGTGCTACCAGAAGTGATGCAGGTGAAATAAGTAGAAGGTCTGGAAGAGCTCACACTTCCAGCAGATGAATGCCACCATCATTTTCCAGTTCTTCAGAATGGGAGCTTCTAATCTCTAACAGGTATTCTAATGGATTTCAACTTGACCATAACATAAAAACAAGTAGTAGAATGGAAAGAATAGCTAAATGAGCTATGCAATATAAAATGTACATTTATCTCTTGGGACTTATTGCCACAGAGCATCACTGAAATAATTTGGTAGGAGTTGTTACATATTTGCAAGCAGGCTGAGCGCATCCAGACGGCAGAAGCTTTAAGAACAGCATGAGGTGTATGACTGTGCTCAGTATGGGGGGCTAATCACTGGTGAGAACTGAGGAGAGGCTTGCACTGTACGTATGTGTGGTCTTACTGTCTTGTGAAGGTGGATTGTGATTGCTGCAGACAGACTGCAGGAGAGGATGGACCACTGGCTATTCTATAGTACAGTAGTTTGTTTATTTGCTATGGGCTTCAGAAACGTGTCTTAATTCTGTTGGGGCTTAAATGCTGCTAGCTTGCAAGAAAGTGTGGATTATATCTCAGATGTAATGTGAGCATGGGGGCTTTCTTTTTGATCATTATAGGGTATGAATGTTTTGTAATTCTTCTAGTGCAAAAGAAGCTGTTTGGTGACAGGCATCAAGTTAAATTCCTGCAAGGGGCTGGCAGCAGAATACATTTGTCTATTTAACTGCATGCAAAACACTTGTCAAGACAGATTCTGGTCCTCTTTCCTAAGCTAGAGACTCTCACTATCTCATGTTCCAGATAATCTGGTGGAGAGAGGCTAGTGCAGAAACACATGCCAAGCTGCTACCAGGACTCGTAGTTGCTAGAACCAAAGACGTGCTGCCAGATGGAAACCTCACTGACACACTGAAAAGGGACAGAATAAAAGGCAGAAACATTCACATCTGGAGGAAGATTAGATCAGAGTTGGCTTTTCCCCGGCCCTCTAAATAGATGATGGGCTGTCAGTTTCTTTAATGCGTTTGCCACCATTTTGCCACATTTGGTAGGAAATCACAGGGGAAAGCAACTTGTTTTGGGAAAGGACAGGAAGCAAAAGGCTGTAGGAAGTGATGGTGAGACTGCGGGAGGTGTGAGGGTGGAACAAAAGTCTAGAAATGAAGCTTCAGTTCCTATTAAAGAAGAAACATTGTGGTCACCCATTGCATTTGGATGGGGTATAAATGGTTTCACTGTTGGCTTTGTAACGCGCTATAAGCTGCTTAAAATGTAAAGGTGTTGAAGTACCTTTGAGGTTGCTGCTCATACTGCTGTTCTAATTACAGTTCTGTTGATTTCTGTTAAAGTTGTGCTTATCTTCATGCTGGACCTCTGTATTTCAACTTGCTCTCTCCCTTCCCCCTGTATATGCTAACCTTCTTCTCATTCCCCTCACTTTCTTCTCCTGTTGTCTTGACTCCTTTGCCATTTCAGAAGTGTTATTCTATCATTTCAAGCGCTTCAAGCTACCTCTGGGGCCATCTCCTCCTTTAGTGCTAGCTGACCTTTTCTGAAAGCCAGCCTCACCTCTTCAGCATCCAGCTTCAGAGGCTAAAGAGGCAGGCAGCCTTTGGCACGTGATGGTCAGCTCTGGCCCAAGTGCGTGTGTGCTTTGGAAGAGGATGAGAGAAAGATGGATGAGTGGCTGAAAAGGATAAGCCTGTCACAAGCCTCATCTAGGAAACCTGCAGAAATAGTGAAATATTCTGGTGATCAGTAAATCCCCACTGCTGAATTTGTATTTTTAATGTCTTCTATTGTGATGACAAATGAAAGTGGTAGTTCTGCCACTGCCGCGGTGCTTTAACTTCAGACGCTGTGCTCACTGTGTGCCGGTAGTAATGACTCCCATAAAAGTCCTTTGATTGTTCTCTGATGCAAATCGAGATCGGCAATAATGCACCATTCTCTGTATAACAGTTGTATACTGCTCAACTTCTTTGGGCACCTTATTGAAACATAAGTCAACATTAGGATAGGTTAATAAATACTACAGTAAAAATTTAAACACTTCCTAAGGGAATGTATCCCTCTATGCTTGTTCTTAGGTATAGCAGAACTTTCGTTTTCCCATCCCAATAGCTCAGCTTTAGCCTTACTCTCCCCCCAC
>PPHD01010227.1:0-19850 GCA_002909625.1 Bambusicola thoracicus
CTTCCCTTTTCCCTTCCTGTTAGATCTGACATAATCTCAATTTACCATTTCCACCGCACACACAGGTAGGAAGGGCACGGGGCACCCAACAAACACAATCACCCATCTCCTGCCAGCAGCCTGGTAGGACTCACCTGCCTCCATTCCTCTTGTAGTTGTCTGGTACGTAATGGGGCTGGAACAAGAATAGGGATTATGGTTAATACTGTATGCTGTGTGGTTCTGAGGCACAGAACATCACTTCAGAGCTGCAGAACTGCTGCTGAAAAGTGAGCTTTAAGATCTTCCCTGGTTGAGAACGACTCACAAGGAATTACCATTTTCTATTTTCTGTCTGAAACCACAAACTTCAGACCTCCCCATCGCCATTCACTCAACATCCGCTCAGTTTCAAACTGCATATTCTCTGCATAGAGTCATTTTTCCCTTCTGTGCTTTGTTTCTAGCCAAATTTCCACCCAGTCTGTGTATGCTTATGTGTCAGTTCCATAAGGTTTGCTGTGCTTCGTGCACAAACAGAGCCCAGGGCCTCCCAAAAACACGTAAAAACAAGTAAAGAAGCCATGAGAAGGACCACTTACAGAGAAGTCTCTCTTGGGAGTGAGTTTCTTGGGGAAGTGGTCGAAGGCGTAGGGCTTGGTGCAGACCGGGTAGCGATTGCGGTGGATCTTATAGAAGAGATGAGCTGATTTATCCAGGCGGTAATCACAGATGTACACATCCTGCTCCTTCACACCTTTCGGCCTCCCTGCAGTTCCAAAACAAAGAACGTATGAGAAGAATATGAACCAGGTATAAGCAAAGGCACAAACACCACACACAGTGCCAGGGGGCTGTAAGTGCAATGGCAGGCACTGTTTGTCCCCTTGCTTCACTCTTAACACTGCACCACATTTCCAGTTGGATGGAAGAGGAAAATCTGTACATTCACACCCAATATTTCCCCCAGATTTACAAGCATTGCTTTCACTGCTCTCCCTTCCCCACCTTTACCCACCACGGTGCCACCCTGCTGCTGCCTCCTCGCTCCTTGCACAGCAAACATCACAGTCCCAGTGCTACAGACAGCACCTGGAAGCTGCCTGCTGCCTTGCAGGAGCAGGAACTATTATAACACACATCCCAAAGGTAATTTCTAAGCCTAAGTTTCCTTACCTTTGCAGTAGGTGTACAGGTCAAGAACGCAGCACGTTCCCACCACAGCCTCTAAGGGGATAATTTCATACAATGGCACCCGGAACAGCTCATTGTGATAAAACTTTCGAGAAGGGGAATGATGTGTTTCATGTGGACGGAAATAATGGTGACCAAATGCAAACCGTTCCTCTCTGCTCGGAGATGTGTAGGTAAGAGAAAGAGAGAAACAGAAGAGAAAAGACTGTTTCTATCAGCCTGTGATACAACTTCACTTCATGCCCTCCTCTCATTTTTCTACCACCTATCCTGCACTTTTGCAACGGCTGCGATGAAAGGAGAACTCAGATGAATACAGCTTTATCCCCTTGGCTAAGGGGAAGTGCTCCCACTGTGATCCTTATGAACGCAGCAGACTTACCGTGCTGCTATCGATAGGGCATAAGCATTTAATCACGTTACAGTGGCTTAGCAAGTCAGTGCTCGTTAGCAGAGCCAATTCAGCTGTCACTGCGTACGCTCAGCCTATTCCAACAGTGAGAGGAACACATCGAGTCGTGTCTCTTCTCCCCTGTTCACACCTCCAACTGGACGTGCTTTGACTTTGGACTGCATGCAGAGACGAGCAGGGAATCATCGAGCCTTGGCAAGTTAACCGTGCTCAGTCCTGCGTTTTTAAGCTAAGACCTCCACAAAACTGCTGTGCTCTGACAGGTGGGAATGCCTCACATTCAAAAGGTGCCTTCAACATACTTCTCATTTTTCCAGAGTTTTTCAATGCGGAAAATATCGAGTTTCTCCCTGTTGATGTGGGACAGCAGCCTGTAGGACTGCCGGACTGGGTGTCCATCTGGAGTTCTGCGGCTGTCTCTCATCAGGTAAACACAATCACCTGGCAATGGGCACAAAATACACACCTGTAAAGAACTTCTCATCAGTCCAGCACACCAAAAGCAGAGTAAATGGCTTCATTAAAGCTAATGGGACAGAGCTACCTAATTGCAAAAGGCGATGCAGAACCAATGCAGAAGCAATAAAAGGAGGAAAGGTGCACTAAAAGGTCATTAGCAGAGAACCAAACATAATGCAGAGCTTCCTCATCAGCCACTTGGCGTGAACTCTTACTACGTGTCACCCCCATAGGAGCAAAGAGTGCAGCTTTCTAATTCTACAGAGGTGAATGTCTGAAAGGAGCTGAAGCCAGGGATCCGTGCACTCCTATCTGATGGGAATCATGGCAGCCATTGGAGGAACCACACACACCTTGGCGAAGCAGCAGCTCGTCCCGCAGCAAGCAGATGTAATACACACAGCCAGGCTGGGTGTAATGGGGCCGGGGAATCATGGGAACCTCCTGGAGGAGAGAAGAAAAGAAATGTTCAGCGGCACTACCAGCAGTGATTCCCATTTGGAAACACACAGAAGTGGATGGGGAAGAACTGACAACGTGTCAAGAAAGCCACGCTATAAAGAATCCCACACAGTCCACGGCAGTGTCAGTACATATAAATCAAATAACTGCTTCAGTTTGTAGCTGTAGTAATGAATTCATTGATGTTTTTTACCCTGTTCACGGATCGAGGCTCACACTGCTCACACAGGTAGTGCTCGACGTCAGAATTCACACCCATGCAGTCACAGTGCTGCCAGACCTAAAGAAAGCAGAGCATCCCAATTAGGAATTCCTGTGATACACCTCGTTCACAAACTGTACTTTCTCAGAAACATTAAGGCGTGAAAACAAGCTTCCCCAAAGGGAACCAAGGACTCTCTCCAAGCTATTTCACACGGTGTGAGATACAGACATGATCTCTGTTCAACTGTTGGTGCAGAAGCTTGTAACTGCTGTGTAGGCTGTGTAGGACAGGAGTTCCTGGCAGTTTCAAAAAGTGACAGCCCCCCCCTTTTGGAAAACAGAACCTCTCAATCCTCCTGGAGAGGAAATGGGGGTCTGAGGAGGTGCTTTAGGCTATCAGCTACAGGTATGCGTTCCACTGGTTGTGGTGAACAGAAAAGGGGCTCCGTTTTGCGTTCCCCGGCCTCACCATGCACTTTTCACACTGGATCATGAGTCCTTCATCTTTGTAAAGGCCACAGATGCAGCGGATGACGTCCTCATCCTTCTCGTGCCCATTCTCCTTCTCGCAGACGGACGTCTCGCTGCTGTCAGCCTCGCTCGCTGTCTCTCCCACTATCTCATCAATCTGGGCAGACGCCTCATGGCGGGCGTTGTAATACGCCTTCCGCAGCCTGCACACATCCCGGCCAGTTGGAGACTTCCTGCCATAATATTTCTGAATTGAGGACAAAAGGAAGAGTTAAAACCTTTGGATGTGTCTGCTTTTCCCTCGCAGGTTTTCAGTGCACCACTCCTGTTTGTTTGCATGCACTCTTAAAGCTGCAGCCACTGATGTGATAACGCAACCGCGCACCTTGGCCTGAGCAGCAAGCCCACCTATCCTACGTATGGCACTAAACAACAATTCCCCTCCATCCAGAAGCACTGCAGTTTCTTTAGGTTAGCTCCTGATGCACGTTTTTTACCTTCTATTCATCCCACCTACGGCAACAAAAAGCACCCAGAGTAACCTGAAGCACACAGACTGTTATCAACGTCCGATCATTACAAAAGGATTATCAGAAGTTCTATACAATGTCTTCTTATCTTTTCTGACTGTAAGTCAGGAAAGGCATTCAGCTAGGATATATCCTCCCTGTGTGCAAGAGCCTTAGGGCCAGAGGGAGCCTCACCTCTGCGTTCCGGAAGACCTTCAGCATGTCCCCATCAAAAGCTTCCACAGTTTTGTAATAGCCAGTCAAGATCTGTTTCTCAATGGTGGCAAGGTCCAACGGGTCAGAGATCTTTTCATAATAGTCTGCATTTCTAAAATGAGGATGGTGTGTGAGCATCTCAAATGTATGCAAACCCATCATGGAACGCTATGGGTTACTCTGGGCAGTACTTACTTCTTCTTTGGGGGCAGGTTCAGGAGGGGAGCTGCGAGAGCCTGCCTGGAGGAATCTGCAATGGGAACACACAGTTTAGCAACAAGGACTGGAGTGAAACTTGGAAAGTAACTAACAACATTCAACTTAGGTTTAATAAAATGAAAAGGCCCTTCCAGTAGCAGGGAACTGAAATCAAGTTGGTGCCAAGAATTGGCTGCTCTGCTCAGACTGCGTGTACCGAAAGGATGGGCTCCTTGCAGTTTAAATGGCATCATTTTGCTGAAATACTGCAAAAAGAAACCTATTCAAAAACAGTATTTGCAGATCGTGGTAGCAGAGAATGGGGTTGAGGATAACGCCGGTAGGAGGAAGGGGAAAAAAAGGAAAAGGTTATTTAACATCCCAACGTCAGCTTTTGTTTTGTTACATTTCTAATATTTTGTATTCAGAGAATCCATTGCTCCAGAGGCTGAAAAAGTCTCCATGGAGACCTTTCAGGAGTGTCACCTTCACCTTTGTAGGCTATGATGCTGTCACAAATCTCCTTGAAGATCTGTGCCAGGCGGGCAGCGCGAGCCACTTCGATGTTCTCTTCGGCTGCAGCCAAACGCCGCGTCCGGACCGAGCGGGCGGTCTGAAGGGCTGAGAACTGGGTCATGAAAACATCTGAAAGAGGGCAGAAGGGAATTACAGCTCCAGAATGCATCTAAAGACCAAACTACAGCGTTCTTCTCCAAGGCAGCAAGTCATTACCCATTACCTAGGACAGGGAGTGCCGGGCAGGTGGGCATAAAGAAAGGTGACACAATCAGCTTTTATGTATTGAAACAAACTCTTCCAGGGGAAAAAAAAATGAGGCTAATAGAGCTGGACCTTCCATGCTACTTGCAGCCATTGTGCCATGACAAAACACTGCCTAGAAACACCATCTTCTGCATGAGAACTGACTAAAAGATGTGTAAATAATTGGTTGTGTCTGTTCCATTCGTCTTTAAGCTCAGCATCCGGGACAGCAAAACCACACATTCCTAATATTTACATCATATTTTAAATAAGGGATTGCTCATTTACTCTCTTATCTTCTCCCATCCAGATCCTCTTTTGTTTGCTTACTATTTTAATAGATATCTCTACCAGAAAGAGCACAGTGAACCCTTCTGTTCTCAGCATCCTTATTTTTCTGTCTTGCCTGAAGTCCTTCCTACCAGAACTGAAGGTTTATCACAAACAGTAATACATTGCTTTGGAAAATGAGCCCGTGGGCTGGCTGGGAGAGTCTGCCTGATTCCATCCTAAGGGTATTCCAGATTTCTTTTTTGCCTTTCTAGTGCCATCATCCAGATGGTTCAGGTGGTTATCAAAGCATCTGATGTTGCTGGAGCAAACACAGCCTGTCATTAAACTCACTCCACATACTCACTTCTCACTCAGCTCCTCATGTACTTTACAGAGCAGAACAAATTCTGTGCAGCAGTAAAAACTCTCTTCTTGGACACAGCATTTGGGTTCTCAGAGGAGAAGGGCAGCAACCTGAGGACTCTGTGCTGGCCTTACCAGATTTGATGTTGCCATCATCCCGGCAGATTCCATTCCAGCGACTGTACAGCGACGCCGTATGGATGTTATCACTGACTTGCTTCACTTCCTCTTGCTTTTGTCGAATCTTTTCCCAGTTTCGTACCAGAAATACGTGGTGTTTTAACACAAAATTCCTACAAACATAAAAAAAACCCACAAGAATCACCTTCCTGTTCTGTAATTAATACCATCATGTGGCAAAAAAGACAGACATTCGGAGGGAAGGTTCTCATGTCTGTGGTGAGGAATCCCACCCCAGCTTCTTGCTCACGACTTCCCAGTGCCCTACCCTGTAGAAAACATCAACATCTGCACAACCCTCAACTCCTGAGAAAAAGAAAACACCACTGAAGCCTCTCCTCACCTTTCTCTGTTAGACATGGGCTTCATCTGGAGCTGTGGTGTCAGCCTGGTCGGTGTGTTCACGCTTTCACTGGGCTCCTCTGGCATGTGGCCCCTCTGGAAAACAGATCACTCTGATAGACAGGAAGAACTGTGCCAAGAACTGCACAAACCAGGAAAAGGAGTTCCTTGGGGCAGAAAATGCAGTGCTTTCTCCTTTTGTTATGATGTCACAAACTGATTTCTTGCCATCTTTTACCCATGAAAGACGCTGCCTTTACTACTTACCCTCTTTTTCAGTTTGTGCTTGGACTTCCTCTTCTCCTTCGACCTCCCAGTCCTCCTGTGGCTGCTCACAGGTTGGTTGCTTTTGTTTGGAAGTCCATTCACCCGCTGGCTTTTACCCCCAATGATCCCTCTGCATTTCTCAAACCCACACTTGCAGAGTTGCTTTGGAAAAACGAACAGGAAAAAGAAAAAGAATAATTGTCTTCAATAAAACTCAAAGCACTCAGATCACAGAATCACAGAATGGCCTGGGTTGGAAGGGACCTTAAGGATCATGAATCTCCAACGCCTCCCCACGTATCCCTATGGGCTCCCCATGTATCCCTATGGGGTCTCTCTGGTCCCCATGTATCCCTATGGGGCATCCACAGCCTCTCTGGGCAGCTATTCCAGCACCTCCCCACTCTCTTGGTAAAGAACTTCCCCCTCACATCCAACCTAAATCTTCCCTTTTTCAACTTCAAACCGTTCCCCCTTGTCCTGCCGTTATCTCCCCTTCCAAAGAGTTTAACTTCCTTCCTGTTTATAGGCTCCCTTCAGGTACTGAAAGGCTGCAATGAGGTCACCCCGCAGCCTTCTCTTCTCCAGGCTGAATAAGCCCAGCTCCCTCAGCCTGTCCTCGTAGGGGAGGTGCTCCAGTCCCCTGATCCTCTCTCAGTATTATAAAGAACCTATTCTGTCAACTGCCACACGAGGTTTTGTTAATCAGCCTTCACTCTGCTGGCACTGAGAGCTTTCTTAAGATTTTGCACTGTGCTCCTTACCTGCTTTTCAACATTAAATGAGTGGAAGTTGTAGTCGTACGTCAGTTCAGTACCAGCAGGCATATCTTTAAGTGCATACAACCCGATCCGGTAAACACCATTCACAGACCTGCAGAAAACAGATACGTATAACAAAATATTCCTAATAATTAAAAATATATTTGCCTTTGTCCACACAGTGGAAGTGCTGGAGCCAGGAAACAATGCTTGTTCCATGCTCACGAGTACGCTTGTTCTTCATTTGTTTTGTTCTGATTGCTCTCTTTGACAGCAAACTTGGAAAGCCAAAACCAAAAGGAAAGCTGTGCTTCAAATAGAGAACTTACAAACTGCATCAGCCGCTGCGGAGCACCTCTTATCAGCTTCCAGGATTCAGGCCCTCGCCACCAATCAGAGGCTTTCACTGAACGTTGCATCTCATTTCACAACATGCTCTGAAATTTACTGTCTCCCCAGTTCTCTCTTTTTTGTGTGTGTGTTGGATTTTAATATTTTAAACTCAATCACTATTGCTTCCAACTACTACAATTACCTGAGAACCAAAAGCTTCCTTGCTGTGCTACAGCTACTTCTCTTCTGCAACGTAAGCATGATGATACATATTCTTTACACTGCTGAACCAAATTCCCCTCTTTTTACACTAGATTCCCTTAGATTCCCTGGTTATCTCTATCTTAGCCACCAGCATCTCAGTCTCCCAGTAAACAGAACAATCTTTTTCTTACCATTTCTGCATCTCACAGTTTGGATTACAGCTGTGGTTGATAAAACGAGCCTCGTTGCCCATCCGGTAACTATCTATCACCATTCCACTGTCTAAATTCAGGCAGTAATGATCACTGTGGTTATGGTACTGTTCAATCATCCGGTTCCTACGAAGCAATACAGGAGAGTTATTTGTGACCCTCCCCTTCTTGCTGCAAAGCAAACAGGGAGTAACAGAGTGACAGCATATTCAAGAATTCGGAGAGGGTTTTGAAGGAAAAGCAGATGTGATTTCTACATGTTATAGAATTGCACACCTAGAGGTGGAGGAGAACCATTCTAGTACCTATTCTTGTAAGTCAAGGCCACTGACAGAGAAAATGCAAGCATACATTCCTTGGCATGTATACATATGCATATGTACAACAATCAGCTCCTCCTTCCCCTGCCTGCAGTGGGACACAACGCCCATTCATTACAGCTGAGCAAGAGAGCAACAGTGGGCAAAGATTCAGCTGTGCCAACAGTTATCTCTGCATGAGGAGATCCTGTTTGCACCTGATGAAGCTCTCTGAGCAGCAAGGATGTCTCTCCAATGTAAATTACACTGTGATGTTACGTAGTTAACGAGACTGTGATTTCTTTCTTTAATTAGTTATTAATGCTCCCACTTGCTCTTTTGCCTTCACACCTCTCTGCAATATCTGCTTTCTCTCCCTGTCCCGTTCTGACCCCGTGATTCTGTTCTGCACAGTTCGGATTCTGCACAGCACTCGTATCAGATTCACATTCATTCACAGCACTGGCTCTGAGGGAGCAGACGGGGCAGAAGCTGCATTCCATAGAATAACCACTGCTCTCTATCTAACTGTGAAAAAGATGGTTGAGCAGAAAAGCTGAATTCTAAACCTTCCTTCTGGTGGCAGTGACCCAAAAAGCATTTTCTCTTCTGTATTCTCCCATTCGTTTCTGTGAAAGGATTTCCCAACAGTGACAATGGATGCTAAAGTCACCTACAGAGCTTTCCACACAAGCAGCAGATAAATATTTCTACCTGAATTCTTGCTCACTAACAACTTCTCCCAGATATTCGATGATGAACTGTCCTGCTTTCAGGGGCTCTTTGGTGCGAATACCCCATCCTTTCTCCTCCGCCCGGAACCTCTCCAAGCACTGCACCCATTCATGCCTCTGGATCCGTTGGTTACAACACTGCTCACCACAAGGGCAGGTGTTGGGTGAACACTCAGCAAAGATCATCCTACAATTCAAAATGAAGAAGCGTAAGGAAGGCAAACAGTGTACTTTTTGCAGGAAGTAATGCACAGTAAGGTGGGTCAGCCCACTCCTGACCTGTTAAGGCAATCCTCCATGCAGCCCTTCCCATTCTCATCATCCGGTTTCTTGCAGTTGCAGGTAGTGGCTTCGTAGCCAGAGAGAGGTTTGACATCCACATAGACATCTGGAGGGGCAGGGAAGAAACAAGGAGATGGGGAATCCCTCCAGGTAAATACAACAACCATTTACCCACAGAGCTTTCAGTACAATTACACATAGCGAGGACAGAAGGAGGAGGTTTCTCTGGTAGGATGGAGAGCACAACAGAATTCCAGTTGCACATTTTAGTAACAATAAGATTTTACTTACTGGAGCGGATTTTTTTATAAAGGGGGACATCTGGCTTTTTATACAGCTAGAAGAGAAGAAGAGAAAAAAGAATACATTATATAACTGCACCTCATGTTCAAGAGAATCAGGGACGTGATGCCCTGTCTGCATGTAAAGGTTTTCTGATCACTGCTGTAGGTACAAACTATCACATTCTGGACAAACAAGGCTGCTCTGCATGGCTGTCAATATTTTAGGCAGCTATGGGAAATGTCAAGGAAATAGATTGCGTTTATTATCTGTGTAATATTGATGAGATAAGTGGGGCAGATGGACCTCATTTTCAATACAGGGCCAGAAAGCGCCCCCAGCTGAAATGTCAACAGCTCTCAGGGCTTTAAGACCACAGCGTGGTGTTTTAAAGGGGACTGAAGCAGCAGCAGCCATCTGGGGATGTGCTTTGCTCACTGCCACACCGATGTTCCATGTCTCAGAGCACTGCCCTGCAGCAGGGCCGGGGACAGCTGCACCTCCCAGCACTCAGCGCTGTGTTAAATCACTCGGTGGAAACTTCTCAGGGAAAAAAAGAAAAAAAAAAAAAAAAACCAAACAACCCAACCCAACACAACCCTATTTTTAGGTTTGCCCATATTTAAAGCACTTGGAAAAAAAAAAAAAGAAAAGAATGCGGCCGTTCAACACTTTCTCTTCTTTCCTCAGTATGAAAAATTTCAGCTTGCAAAGTGAAAAATAAATTCCACTCTGCTGGGAGAGCTCCAAGAAAAATAAGGCCCGAAATGTCTCCGTACTGTTGGCAGTACATCTGAATTCTCCCGAGGCATGTCTAAAACAAGATCAGTGCAGAAAGCAGGCATGCTACCAAAATAAAAGCCTGCAGCACAATTAGTGACTTCTCTGGCAGAAGCCTATAGGGTTGCTGTTTTGCAAGAGATGGAATAATGGAAACTATTCACATGAAATACGTAAAGAAATCCTTTCCTCGGCGCCCAGCAGCAGCAATAGGAATATTCAGCAATACACAGAATGTATAAACACAGCTTTCATGCAGGAATCCTGCTCTTTTCATTCCAACCATAATCTTGGCAAGCAGTAACTTTTTATCTTGTACCTGATTGTGTTTCCACTGCCAGAGGATGTCGTAAGGCAGCTGGAAGTCAATTCTCTTTTGTCTGAGATACTTTCCTGAAACAAAAAGGTTTGTAAGTTGCACACACTCATATGCACAGATCCCCCAGGGGCACTGGGATTGCTCCCAGGCACATGGCCAACATTCTGATAGGGCCTCCTCAGCGTCTGCAAGGCAGCAGAACAGCAGACTCTTCCGAGAAGGTTTTATGTATCAGTGACAAGCACAGGAAGGAGCCCACCATCTTGTGATCCTTTGCGTTCTGCTGTTTTCACAGCGAGGTCAGAAGTGTTACAGACAGCAGGTAGGCTTGCTGAGTTAGGTGTATTAAGGAGCTGCATTCTGCTCAATCACCAAACATTAAGGGTGTCCTTAAACTCTACCCGTTACAATTAAGCTCTTAAGAGCTGTGCTGGGAACCCTGCAGGTGCTCATCCAGGAGACCCAGAACGTGACTTACAGGACAGAAAACAAGTGACAGAACCCAACAGCTCCGTGCCATGCTGCACAGTGTGCAGAAACCCCCAGCAAAGGAAACGCCTTCCCCACAGCCTCTCTGTGTACACAAGCAAGATGATTTAGCACAGAGACCAGATATGCATACAAGAATTCTGCATGCATGATTCACACGAGGTGGTAAATCACCATATTGTGCTCAGAGAAACCAAATCAGTTTTGGAAACAGTTTCCATGTCTGTTCATGCAGCCTTCACCAAATGAACGAATTCAGACTTGACAAAGACATTCCTGACTGCTTCAGAACGACTTCAAGAGGATCTGTGTTTCCAGCAATGATTGGAACTCTTTCTAGACAGGAGTTACTGCTGTCACTGTAAACCTCGATTTATTCTAAGCCTCCCTGTCACCCCAATCTCTTTGCAAAAGAAGGAAATGGACTCGTTAAGTGCTTCATTTATGTAAGGCCTGAGGCTCGACACAAAGTGCTGGGTTACTTCTAGCTAAGATTAAAAGGCTCCCTTATCATTTGGTTGGAGCAGCGTTGTCACAGAGCACTAGTGAGAAGAGTGACTGGAGATGAGGTGACAGTTCCTCCTCTGATCTTCTAAATCCTTCCTCAGTAATCCATGGCTTCATGTCAATTCACACGCATACCCTCCCCACTGCAAAATAGAAACGGTGATGTTTTCCCTACAATGCGCTCCTAAATTACTTATTTTCAAAGCTTTATTCATCCATAGCAGGTTCCAGGAAAGAGCTAAATCTGCCGGGAATTAGCTTTCACTTCTATGACCTCACCGGGCGAAACAAAAGGTTCTTTCAAGTGCCCTGGCAGAGTGCCTGCAGAGTGCACTGTGTCCTTCCAGCCCTCCCCAAGCAGCCACCAGCACAGCTATCTGGCACAGCCCTAAACCTGTAACTCTGCTCTGTAGTGAGCTACTCTCCAGCTACCCGACACAGAGCAATTAAAGCAGGCTTATCTTTATGGCAGAAGCTTGTTTGTGTCTGCTAGCACAAACAAACTGGAGGTCACGGCCTTGTGAAAAGAGAGCAGGATCGCTGCAAACCAAACCTGAGCATCCTGACAGATGGTTCAGTCCTGCAACAGAGTTCTATGACCTAATTCAAGAAAGAACTGAGAAAGGTCATGTTCTTAAGAATCCCAATTAACATCTTCAGCTCTGGAACCTGTTTCTGAAAGGTTTATGCTTTCCTGATTCACACAGACACTGTTCATTTATATTTGTTATTTGTTCTTCCTCATTTTTCTTCTCATTTAGACACAGCCATCACTAAGTGCATGGGCACAAGGGGGGATTTATTACTGCTTGCTTAGCATTTGAGATTTAAGAAATGGGACCGATCATCTCTGGCTGTCCTACTGCAATATTAGTTTGACAAGGAGATTGTCATACTGCTTTCATGCTGAAGCACTACAGCACTTAAAGCACACTTAGAGCCAGGCTGGTCTTGGAAAATAAAACAAAGGACAAACAGCACAAAAAAAACCTCTGGAGTCAAACTCTTCTGCTGGAAAACACAGAAGGATGAGTGTGACCTCTGATGCAGTTAATATGCTGAAAGAGATTACCTTAATGATGCGAGAAAATAAAAGGGAGGGAGACAAAAAGTCCAAACAGGGTACCTCAGTGTCACCTGAGAGTGATGTTTGTTTCCCAACAATTAAAACATGTGAAGTACCCACCGACATGAATAGGGGCTGGAAACAGTCCGTGCTCGTGCTCTCCAGGAGTGTACTCCAGCTTCTCTTTCTTCAGCTGGATGAGGCGGCTCTTCGGACTGCGGGTAACAGAAGGAGAAACATTTCTGTCACACACAAAAAATGTGTTATCTGTTTCAAGTAGGCAAATATCTAGAACATCAGGCAGCAGAATGGTAAAAGGAATGGCCAAAAAAAGTCATTTCCAGGTTGCCTGCCAAAGAGGCTTATCATATCCATCTGACTTTTTCCCCCATAACATCAGGCAACACCTAATGGGACACCAGCAGGCTTCAACTCCTGGTGTGTGATAGGTTAAAAGTGATTCAGATTACAAGCATAAATCAGAGTTGAGAGCCCCTGTACAGAAGGAGCAAACAGGGGTGTGGAGTAAGAGTGGCTGCATGGTCAGGGATGTGTCCAACAACACAGCTCAGCACCTCTGCAAATGTTCTGGTTTACTCTACAGGGATAACCAGGTAACTACATTTTAGGCAGTGGTAAGGAAGCTAAGGGGATCTGCTGAAATGAGGCTCTGCTGAACTAGATGCTGCGTATACTCTCCGTGAAAGAGCTCTGCTTTGAATAGCTAAGGCCCTGGTAACTAAAGAAATACTTGCACTGAACCACATGCATACACACGGGCAGACACACAGTAATGGGAAAGTTTATTATGCAAATGAAACGGGACTATCTAGGCAAAATACATCCCATAATGATCAGCTTCGTTTGTTAAGGTAAAAAGGGATTGTATCTGCAGATGGAGAGGTTAAGAAATGTGCTCCAGGCCACGGAGCAGGGCAGGGGTTCAAACACAGATCACCTATTTCCAGTTGGGTGTTTCACATCCCAGAACGTATCACCAGCACAGTGCTGCTGCTTTACATAAACAGAGCCACTTCCAACTGGAGTCAGTTCTGCCAAGCTGCCCTAACCAGAAAGCAGCACCATTTCCCCACACAAGAAAGGACACTCTTGTTGACATTATGACCCCGTTTACTGATGGCAGACATTCACTCCATTTGCTTTGGCAAACACACAGCTCCTCTGCCCACCAGGAAAAAATGTTCATCTAGAGAAGATAAAAAAAGAACCCACACCTCTGCCCTTCCAAGTTGTGCTGCACTGAATCACTGAGGCTTGCAAGGAAAGTGACTTTGTGGTAACTGCTTACAAGACCTGGAAAACAAGTTCTTATCAAGAGGAAATGGAAAAGCATTGTGAAAAGGCAAAGAGTGAACCTCCGTTTCCAAGAGGCAAGCAAAGCCTGAAACCAGGGGCAAAGAGAAAAACATGCAATAGGAAGGTGTGACTAAATGCCAACCAAAAGAGCCCTGTCACATCTATATGTTCCATGTAAAGAAAATCAAAGTTGCCAGATAATTCCCTAAACGTATACAAATATTTGTTACTAATTGCTAAGTTATGATTTCATTTCTTTGGTAAAGTAGACTTTGTACTCCTCCAGCAAAGCCACTGCTGGGTAAACAGATAATGACTGCAGAGCACAGTCTTCCTTTGTTCCTAAACCTGCAGCTCTGTGCAACCACACACGGAACTTCTCCTCAGCAAAAGCTGCAGTTCCTGCCATGGGAGCTGAGGACTCCGGATAATTCACGTGGGTGTTAATGTGTACCTGCAGACATGGTCACAAAAGCACGTTTGGAAACGGGGGCAAAACTGAGGCTGACTTCTGAAATCACTCCTTTCATTCTTATCTTATTTCATTCTCATCTGCAAGAAATCATGAAGTTTGAGCTGTAGTCACTGTGCTTGAATAAAATCTGTAGTCCAAGGTAAGTCAGGGGGCAAATGACTTCTCTATAATGTGTCAGACCATAACAGAAGTGGAAATTCTTGACTTCCAACGCAATGCTTCAAACAGCTGCAGGAATGTCACCTAACTACAAACAGAAATGGGCTGCTTATCAGAAATGGGAGACGTCCACTCCCAGTGCACACCAGTGAGATACTGCACTGCTGCTCCTAACAGCTCAGAGAAAGCAAAAGAGATGACCACACCTGACAGGGCAACGAGCAGGGCATGCACCTGAAATTCCTTCATAAAGAAAATAACCACTCATCATCATTCAGTCCATAAAAATAGGAAACAAATGGGCCCTTCTACGCAGACACTGCACTCAGTGCCTGAAAGCTCAGGCTCTGTCAGCACTTTTACTGCCATGATTGTTACTGTCAAACAAATGTCTTACATTCCTCAAGGCTGATCCTCAGAGACACTGTCAGACTGCTGGAGGCTGCTTTCTGATGAGGGTTACCTTTTAAATCTTCACCGAGTCAGATTCTGATAATTAGCATCCATGTTATTTTTCACAGGCTTTAATTAAGTTGATCGTTTTTGTTCAGCTATTTACTAGCCAGTTCTTTCTGGCTTTACTTGAGAGGAGACAGTTTCCACCAGAATATCAGACAGCAACTTTTCACTGCTATCACTTACTCTGCTGTTTTGTACACGTCAGAGTAGAGCCCTGCCTTCTGGTACTTCTTCTTTGGGGGCCGGGGGGCTTTCTTCTCACGCTGGGGAAGAGAAGGCAAAGGCTGCTGCTGTTGGGTGTTCTCAGGTTCAGGTGGTTTCCCAAGGGCATCCTGTGGACTGGGTGGTTCAGGTGGTGGCTCAGAAAAACTGGAAGAAAAAGTAAAGATGGTCTTAATAGATTTGTATTTCTTATCATAAACATTTTCTTACCATATTTCATTACTCCTTTTTATGGTCAGCAGCACAAAACCCTCTAGGTTACAGAATTACTAGATGTCCCTGCTATTTAACAATGCAATTCAATGACCAGGAGCAAGCAGTGGTTAAGCATAACCAGAAGAAACAGAGGATCTTTTTACAGTAATATCATTACTCCTAACATTTAGCCCTTGGAGCCTCGGTGAAGTAATTTAGAAGGTGGTTTGTACTGTTTGCTTTTGTACTCTAAAAACAGCGGGTGGCCAACATTCAGCTTCCAGGAGAGTCATGCAATGCATTCTTGGAGCGTGCAGTTCCAGCAAAGCTAAATGCCTACACTTCAGCATTTGGTTCTGAAACACAAATGGACTGTTATGTTTTAGAACTATTCAGGAAACTCAGGGAGGAATAGCTCTGGAAGAGTGTGATCTCTTTGTTGTAGAGATTTCTGGTGTTTCTTTACCGGTGACTGCACCCTTCAGACAGGTGCATACCAAACCTCCTACTCACTGTTTTTGGTTTTACTCTTTTGCTGCCTATCAGTTGATCTCACCTGACATTCAGTGTTGCTTGTAATTGTTTCTCAAGCATACAAGTCACACAGTTAAGATTCCCACGGTGCTGTAGCTCTTACAGCTCCTTAATCACTGCATGACGTAAGAACTATCTTTGCTAAAGCACCTCATCAGTTTTCCTCTTACAGATCCATTAAGTGCGTTCTTCACCAGGATGATGATGAGCGTTTCACTTGAGACACATGCACACAGAAACAAGCTTTACATTACCTGTGATTTTATCCCATTTAGGGGTGCAATACGCAGAAGCTTAGAAAGACCCTATGCGTTACGAGAACCAACAGTGAACTCCTCAGTGAAAACAGATGTAACGAGCAGAGCTTGGAGAGCAGGATTCTTTGAAGGGCTGAAATGCTTTCAATGTCAACAATGATGAAAACGAAGGCACACAGTTCTAAGGGAATTACCTCTTACTGCTCTCCTGTTCATCTTCTGGTAGAGGCTTTTGTCTTTTCCTGGCCTGTTCCTCTGAAAGCCACCTCTTTCTCTTCCATCCTTTTCGGTGATCCGGATTCAAGTTTACGCTCTGCACCACAGCTTCAATCACATCAGTGATGGTATCAGGTCCGAGGTGTAAAGGACTGCTGCTTTCTTCCCTCTTATCTAACTCCTGACTGACCAGCCGAGCTGCCTGGAAGGCCTGCATGGACACAACAGCCTGCATTGGGTATTTCCGGGGCCTACCTGGCCTGCGCTTCACAAAATTATTCCCTGTCCGTGACTGCCTCTGCAGCTTTTTGGCCTTCAGAATTTTATTGACGTGGTCAAGATTTTTTTTTGTTGCCAAGATCTTGTTGTAATTGCACATTTTTCTAGCTTGTCGCTGCATGGCTTCAACCACACTTCTCTTGAGATGATGTGGGGAATAGCTGTTGGGTAATCTGTCTGACAGAAGCGAGATACTGTCACTGCAGGAGCTGCTCGGGATGGCTGGAGCAACGAGGCCGTCCTGTTTCCCCACACCTCTCTCCCTGCTATGGTTTCGAGCAGGACTAGCTGATGGTGGTACGGATGCATTTGCAATGACTGCTTCTATGCTTTTGTCCAGAGCAGCCTGGCCTTCGTGCTGTGCCATGCGCTGCAGTAAGCTGTCCACAGAATCATCAGCAGCTGTCAGCCTTGTGCCCCGCGTCGGCACGCCGATCACTGAAACACATCAGAGAAACAATCAAAGTTTGAAGTCAAATCCAACACATCGTGACGACAGGATTGATTGCAAGAAAGGTGGGGTTGGGTACAGCTAAGCCAAAATACCTGGACAAAGAGAAAGGCAAGTTTACACAGGAAGTCAAGTGAGATCTCCCTTTTAAATCTACTTCAACTAGTGGGTCGTGGGCTGTGGACTGAAAAGCATGTACTAGGGTTACTGTTAAAGAGAAGACAACAGAATGCTTTTGTAAAAGGGTTTCTATCTTTTGGCAAGAAGGACGCTGTGCATTAGCAGCAAAAGATGCAGCACAGACAATTTACAGTAAGTATTTTCTAGTCCAAGTCTGTTACTGCGGAGAGATGCATCCCTCATCAGTTTTTCAAAGTAATGAATTTGCAAGTGCAAATGAAAACATTATTCTGAGAGTGCAAACAATTTGAAGGAGGAAGAATCAGCATATCCGCTCCTAAAGCCCTTCTGTGAACAACTTTCTTCCTACTGGACTTAAAAAAGAAACAGCAACACACTCGTGCAGTCACTGCTGTAAGCATAACCGTAACCACTTGGAAACCTAACAGCTTGAGTGACTCAAAGCCCTGGAAGGATTTTCACTTTCAGCTTTCAGTTTCAGATGGAGGAGTGAAGACAAACTTCTCTCTTTTCCTATGGTCTTTAAACACACGCTGGGGCAGAGCTGAGGGTTCCCCACAGAAACACCATCTGCTCAGCACTGGGAGCTCTGGGAGCAGCTGCACTGCCCATGACAACCCAACAACACGGCACATTCAGACACAGGGCCCAGGGGCTGTCCACGAACCAGTGCTTCTGTTGGGAAAACGATCCCGAAGGATCAGACATCTGAACTCTGATCCCCAACAGCTGCAGCACTGCTCGTGTACTCCTGGATGGTAAGGAAGCAGCTTGCTATGTCAAATGCACCAAAATCCCACAGGCATTCCAAATCCGCACAAGATGTGACAAAGGCTGCTCTCTTCCAGCAGCAGCAGCATCAGTTCAACGTCTTTGAAGCTGACAAACTCACAACTCACTTTTGTTCTTTGCTCTCCTGCCCAAGAAATGCCTAAACTTTTGACACCTGCCAATGCACAGGCTTCAACTGCTTGCAGTTGCCTCTTTCCAACGAGCTACTGAGAGTTAACAAGACACAAAGACACTTCGCTCTGGGTGGATTTCCTAAGCATACGCTGAAGAAAGCTTTGCTGGTAAATGTTTGTTTAAAGGGAGGAGGAAATAGCAGTTTCGCCACATTCTTTACATATGGAAATTGTAGCAAAGTAGTTCTGTTAGTACCTATCCTAGGGACGTTTACTACAAAGTTGCAATCAACTTTACTGTCTAAGAATGCTGGAACTCTCACAGAAGGTTTTTCTACAACTGGCACTCTACAAATGCCTTTCTTGCCTTATCTTCTGGGCCCCACAGGCTCCCCACAGGCTCCCCACAGAGGGATTTATTCACCTAATTCATTGATTAACTGCAGTGCCACATGAATTGCTAGCAATCAAAGACTCGAGCTTCATGAGGACTAATTTAACCCGGCGAGGAACCCAACTCCATTCCACCACAGCTACGCTGCTGCTTCTCTACATGCCAGCTCAATTTCCCCTGTTTACAACACAATTTGAAGCATCTGTATCCTAAGCTGCAAGTGGAAAAAGTCAGCATCTCTACAAAAATCCTGCTGTAAAGTTCTCATAGCAACGGTGTCTTCGCCTGTAGCACTATAGGTCTTAGTACTGCAGTGATCTCCAAAACAAGATGAGCAAATATTACTTGCCTGTAGAAGATGTGCTCTCAGATGTTGATCTCTTTCTGGAAGGGCTGCAATTTGTGCTCTCTGACTGCCTCTGGGAAGGTTTGTCCTGTGTTGGCAGAGTGCCTGAAAAGCAGATTGGGGAAGACAAAAGCACAAAAAAAAAAAAATCACTCCAGTCTGGCAGTGCCAATAAAACACACTGTAGATGCTAAATATTCAAAGTAAGAGTAGACTTTTTTTTTTTTAGCATTAAGAACACTTCCTTGTTACTACGTCAGTACTTTGCAGAAGGATGGATCTCCACCATCACAACAGAACTTCTCACAGGGCAATGGCACATATGGAACAGTAAAGCAATCCATGATGGAGAGATGGACTTTGTATTAGGGGAGTAGCTTGAATGTTAAAAACCAACACCAACACACACAGAACACCCCGACACATCCCTGCTTTCAAACGAACTCCCCTCCCATTTCATCTTCACGGAACAGTTGAGGTTGGAAAGGACTTCTGCAGATCCCAGACGGCCACTGTGTCAGGTTTCCAACATTCCCACAGGGACTCCAAAACCCTCCTAGGCAATCCGAACCAGAGTTCCATCCCTGTTATGATAGAACATTTTTTTTTCCTTCTATATGGTCAGAATTTCCAGTGTTTGACTCAGTGCCTGCTGCTCCTTGTCCTGTCACCAGGCAGCGCTGGATTTGGCTCCCTTTTCTTTACTCCCTGCCATCAGGTCTATGCACCACTGATAAGATCTCCCCTGAGCTTTCTCTTCCACAGGCTGAGCAGTCCCATCTCTGTTTGTATGACGGAATTCCCAAGCCCTTAGTCACCTCAGTGGCTTGTCACTGCACTCCCTGCAGTACCCCCATGTCTTTCTTGTACCGAGGAGCCCAGAACTTTTATGATTATTATTATCCTATGGTGTAACACCTAAGAAATGTTCGACTGAGAGA
>PPHD01010228.1:0-19848 GCA_002909625.1 Bambusicola thoracicus
CATTTTACATAGAAAACAAAAGTCAAAATAAACCAGTATATGAAGTCAGAATTAAATGTAAGTTGATGTCTACATACAGTTGTTCTGTTTTAGCTAACCTGCTTAAATATCATGCTTCTTTAATCTAATGTGGTGCATAATGCCTAATGTGATGTAAAATGTCCTTTTGTGCTAGAGGCAGAAAGCAAAATTGGCTTTATAGAAGATACATTCTATTGGCACTACTTTGGAAAACTTCTGTTTTTATCTATTTGACTTTCTGCAGAGTTATTTTATTTTATTTTATTTTTTTAACACATTCTGTAACTATAATAAGATGATAACAGCAAAATTGGGATACAGTGAAGATGCAAGAAATTCTGGAAAAGACACAAATATCCTGTTTTAAGGAACATTTAAATATAATCCAAACTGTCAAAGAAACGAACACAAGTGAACACAATCTGTCAGTGTTCCCAGGTTAAATGTCCTAAAATTAAAGATTATTAATTTGTGGTTCTATTTTTCAAACAGAAAAGATGAGTTCAGCACTTTGTATTTGTGGTTTCTTTAGAAAATACCAGTGTTGCACACTGGCTGCTGTGTATAATATGTAAAATACATTTCCATCTGTATCTAGTGAACAAAGAAGATGAAGTATTTATATCAGAGGCTGCTGTTTTTCCAAAGCTGTGGGGGCTGTTCTCAGTTTTGGAAAGCTCCAGTTGAATAATATACACTTACACGGTATCATACTGAATTGGATCATTTAGAAACATAACATATTACTAAAAAATAGTTTAGATAATTATTATCAAGTGTGAAATAATGTTAGTTAGCTGAAGACCAGTTAGCTGGAGATCAGTCTAAAAAAAACAAGACTGAATCTTCTCCACAACTTGTTGAGAATTCCTGTGGTAGAAAGACTGAAATTTTAAAGGGAAATTAAAGAGACAGATCTAACACTGGGTAAATTTATCACTGTATTTAAGTTATACAAAAGTACTTTATCAAGACTCAAAAACTTGGGATTGTATGTTGATAATTTCCTATCCTGTTTCTCAACGTTTCAAACTTAAATTAGGTACTTTATAGTGCTAATATTAATCTTGTACACCACTGACGTTCACATCGAGACCATCTTTGAAAAGGTACACTAACTAGAGCAAGCAGAAGGATATAGACATTTCCTTTCCCTAAATATGCTGGAATAGACTTGCTCATAAATGTAAAAAACAGCTTTATTCCCCAGGTAGATGTCTTTTTGCATAGTTTTGCTTTTTTCTTAATATTTTGATGAATGAGAAAAGGTAGCAGATTTCCAGGCACTTACTGTCCAACAGACATATTTTTCTTCTGAGTTATAAAGCTGGAGGATTGAGAGGAACTCATAACAATCAAATCATCACAACAAGGTGTCTAAAAAGGTCAAATGAAATGTCTAGATGTGCTGGCCAATCACCAAAATCACCCAGCAAAGAGTTCTCAACAAGAAAATATTGTATTACTGTATTGCCACAGTCAATTGCTCGCAAGTTTTATGAAAAATTAGGCTTTTAAACTGTTTAGTCATCTGTGCTGTGTTATAAGAAAAATGAAATAATAACTGCAATTGCAATTAATAATAAAAGCATACATTTGTTCTGCTGAATGTATCTTAAATTTTATCAATAGTTTTCTTCTTATTTTAGACAGAATTATTATCCAATAAATATCACAATGGCATGCCAACTGTATTTAAAATTGGTTTAGACATGTATCTATTAGGCATCTATCAAGTGTCTATGAAGAAAGAGGGAATAAATTAAAAACCAAAACAAGCAATTTGAAAAGTTTGTTAAAACATGCCTGAAATGATTGTGGGTGAATTACAGCATTAACTTGCAAATTGATTTCTCATATAATTAAAAAGTCCACACACTTTGACCTAAACCTGAACTTTAACTATAACTGCTGTTTTATAACAGGTGCTTTCAGAAGTTCCAGGCAGAGGTGAGATGCAGCATTTCTATAGATTCTTGTACCCAACCAGATATTGACAGCTACCATCCAAGGACACATCAAGCTATAGGCCATCATCGATCCAATACAGCTTTGGTTTTCCATTATACAAGCCTCCCTTTCATTATATAGTTATAAAGGATCTAGTCTGACAAAGCAAAAACTCTGTATTCTTGATCTGAAAGAATTTACTCTTTATGAAAGGCTGACAAATCACAGAGAATTAAAAAACATGCCTACAGCTGCAGAGGTCTTATCTGAGCTTAATCTAGGGGTCACAGGAAAATTCAATACATAATTGAAGAATCATCAAAAAGAACTTCCCAGATTAAAATCTACATTTACTGTGTGAATGAAAAATCCTGGTGTGCTGGTTTGCCTCTTTGTTGTTGAAGTCAGTTTCTTTTATTATTATTATTATTATTATTATTATTATTATTATTATTATTTTATTTTCAAAAATGAGAGAAACAGCTTAATGGAAATGAATAATCACATCAGTTGTTGGCTTGTCCTTAAATGCAGCAGCTTTTTGCAAGTAAACAGACTTTCTGTATTTAAGAAGAGTGATAGCACAGACCCTAGAAAATCACTTTGCTAAGTAGACCATAGCCATTCCTCACTTTAGTACTCATCATTTATTTTACTTTCATGGGGTTTTTCTTTTCAGATCTTGGACAAAATGTAGACAAGAGAAAAAAACAGTTCTGTTGCAATTCCCAAGCTGAGAAAAAACAGAAATATTTTTTTAAGGTGCAACTTTTGAATTATTTTTTCTATAACAGCATACTATTTTAAGTTGTCGATGAGGTGCTTGAGGTGAAAAGCTGCCTGGTTCCAGGCTAGCTGTCTGCTTCAGAGTGACTTCTTGCAGGCAGAGCATGGGTCTAGATCACCTAGGAAGACAGCTTATGTACAGGATGGAGGGGAAATGTGTGAGTGAAGTGCTGACTGAATCACCTTTTTTATTGATCTCTAAAAACACTGAAGTACTTTTCACAACAAAATAAAATGCCATTTGATTTCAGGCAGAATCAGAGAAAGAAAGATTCAGGATATTCCCGTAGACAAAGTGCCTAACAATACTGCCCTGAGTTTTTAGATGACCTTATTTCAAGGCATTATTTCTGTGCCAAATCCATGTCAAACAGCCTCCCCTGACTCAGAGGAAAGGCAACCACTGCCAATAAAATTTCCCTTTATACCAATGGAAATATAATTTGTTTTGATTTGCTCAGCAAATGAACCTCTGGTTCGACTGACTGTTCCAAATCCTGAAGAAATCAACCTAAATCTTTCCATTCTCCTCAACAAGTGAATATAGACCCAGTCTATATCTAATGAACCAATCCTCTTCTAACTAATAGCAAAATGTCATCAGCCACAAAGGGAGAAGGAATAAACCTCTGTTATCAGTTCTTGAACCAACAAAGAAGTTGACCAGAGTAGTGCGCTGCAGAGTCTGATTTAACAGAGACTTCCATTAGGGAGTCAAAGTGGTCATGTTAACTTGCAGAGGGGAATGTGCATGGAGGAATGTGAGATCTCTGCTCATACAGACATACAAAGTAGATGTTTTTATCAATAAAATGCCACATAATAACTCGCTACTGTGAATTAATGAGTAATATTGAATCCTACAAGGGCTGCTTCAAAAGTATTGCCTCCTATTTTATTATGCTGGCCCACAGATGCAGATGCTGGTGGTATGGCAGTAGAAGCTGAACCTTCCCACCAGTGTTCCATTACATTTTGTTGCCATGTGACAGATGGCAGCAGAGGGGCAGCCTGACAGAATGACATCTGACACTGAGGTAAACGAGGTGGTGGGGTGGTGCATTTCAGGAGTGGTGATGGTGACTGGGTCACCTCTGCTGGTGCACATTTTGACAAGCATGGTATCCAGGCTCTAGTTTGTGGCTGGTGAAAATGCATAGCTAATGGTGGTGACTATGTTGAAAAATATTGTTTTGTAGCTGAGAATTTGCTCTATCAAACCATGTTATCGTGCTCTTTGTATCTACTATAATTTCCATAGAAATAAATAGGAAGCATTACTTTCAGAGGGACCCACAGTCACTCACAGTGATGTATTATTTAGAATTAGCATCATGTCCTCTCTTAAGACAGCTAAACAATGCTGTATTATTATATAGATCTACAGTTAATAACTGTATTAATTCAGTTAAACTTTGTCTTCAGTATATTTTTGAAGCTAATTAAACCTGTTGTTTTCTGAAAGTCTTACAAATAAAACTGTAAATATTTAATTTACTAAGCAGTTGCTGAGCTTATTTGCCCTTCTGCTCTTCTGCAGAAGTGTGAAAGGCTGAAGTCCCTAGGGAATCTGGTAGAAGCTATTTCTACAGCCTGATTTTGATTAACGAAGTTCACTGGGGTGTAATTTGACAAGCCACTGACATTATTTACACACACACAAAAAATAATCTCTTACCTCCATTATCTTTTAGGTGCAGCGCTATCTTGGTATCATCTATAAAGGAAATCAAAGTTAGCTGTAAAAAAATGCATTTTTCTAGATCATGAGTTGTCTTAGGATTTTTCTTTCTAATGCTGTGCAACTCCAACAATTAAAAAATGTTTTGGTACTTAATTCAATGAGAACTAGATCATGATGTTCTTATACTGAGCAAGGCTTTACTTCATATGAGTCTGACACACTGTAAAGAAGGATTCAAAATATTGCTAAGGGCACTAGAGTCCACCCCATAGCACTTAAAAATAATTCCTTTTCGTTACATATTAAGTTTTGAGCATTCTATCATAGTAAGGACTGCATGAACCACTACAGGACAATAAAATAAAGCAATATTTAATTCCTTCTAAGAATTACAGAAAAGTCTATCAGTTTTAAATCCTATTTATTTACATATTCCTTTTCTCATAAGAAAATATTAGCAGGTGTGCATATGGCAATACGGCAAAAAAGTCCAAATCTTGCACTGACAGTTTCTAAACTTCTCTTGTTGCAAACAAAACCAACTCCTCTTACCAGTAGATTCTCAACTTATGTCTACAGCTTAAAATGTCTTGTTTTTTGCCACTTAGAAATTCTGCACACACCTGGTATTTTCATATATGTTAACATACAATTCCAGCAGGCATCTACTGCCTGCTTTATTCTATTTTATAGATGCCACTTGATTAATCTGGGCTAACTTTTCTATTCAGCTGAAATTTCCTCGGAAGCAGGAAAGCAGGATATCTCATCCACAGAAAGGGAAGATTTAAGCAGCAGTGAAACAAGGTTGAGAACTGACACAGCTAATTCTGCTCAGAAGCTCTAGAAACAGTGAGCACTACGTGAAAATGACACTGACAACTAACTGAAAAAACTAAACCAGAAACATTCAAAGAGGTTGTTAATTTGGGTTATCTCCAGTTTTCACCTAAATACAATACTCAAAGGGATCCAAAACTCATTAACTCTGTGCTGGATGCTTCTTCAGTAATTTTAACAGGATCTTATCCATTTCAGCATGTTTGGGAATGTGGCTTGATAGTTTAAGGAACACGAATAACTCTTTGTAACCACAAGTTCTACAGAAGTCTGCTCTCCTGGCACTCCCTCCCTCCATCTTCCATCTTTCATTGCCTTCAAGCTTACTTTGCAAGAGGAAGATGCAATAAGAAGTTAAAATCAAATACTACTTTGACCAATTTCCCACTCTTTCCACTGCCCCCAAAAGAAAAGGACAACATGAACACAGAGGAAATATACTTTTTTAGATTTGTAAATGACATGTTTGCACTATAGGCTCAATCAGTCTACATAATTCACCTTCCGTGGGTAGGCTGGTTGGCAGCTGGGAGCTGGTGAATCCTCTTGTGGTTGTTAAAACTCTGAACTTTGTGGTGGTTGGTTGAAGAGTGGTGGTAGAGTACAGCGGTGCTTCAGTTGTGTCTATGTTCTTCTCACAAATCTTATCTTTTGACTGTTGGGGAAAAAACAACACTGAGAAAGAATCAGCAATAAGATATTTATCTTGAAAATCTTGACAATGAACTGCCCCGATGCAGGAGCACACTGAGTGTCTCTTTTAGAGTAGGTCAGTTCACTACTACCAGCATCAGGTATCTTTTTCTTTCATTCCTACTTCATGAAAAGAAATTAAAATGTGCAGTTTCTGGTACTTCTATTTTTAATTTAAAGTGTTTTTACTTTATGTCCACTTTATAAAAATATATGCAGCGTGCCTTTGGCTTTGAAACCCTTCTTTCTAATCTGATAATCAAAAGCATCATAAGCATACAAAAGACCTCTGATGGACTGAGGACTACTCACATACCTCTTCAGGGCAGCCACTGTCTACCCAGTCTTGTCGGTGACGGTCAAATCCACTGGAGCATCTTTAAACAATGAAATAGATATAAGAAGTTGTCCAGATGGAAATAGGAGGAAAACAAAACCATGAAAGGACAGGAGAGGAAGAAAAGAGCATGATGGAAACAATAAATAAATGAAGTGATTTATTTTAAAATCCATATGACTTATGTGGTATTACTTTTATTCAAGAGGCTGTTACTTGCAATACGGGTTAATCATTTCTTCCATTTCAGTTAATGGCATTTCAGTGAGAGATTTATTATTACAGATTTTTTATTTATATTTTTAAATAGAAATGTGTCCCTTACACAGGATAATTACACTTATGGCAGCACTGAGCCATAAAATTTTTAAGTCTGATGTCAGCCATATGGACCTAAATTGGGTTAATTATTTTTGTCCAGATTCCTTAGCCGGGAAAATGCAGTCCTACAAAGGATGTAATGGACCAGTCACTTCTTTTGTCAGGCAAGGTGATCTGAGAGATCGAGATACACATATTAGCATGAGATCAGTGTTCATGGCTTTAGATAACAGCTCCACTGAACAGTGTTCATGACAATTTTAGAATACTATATAGCTGCTTCTACCTCCTCACTAGCTATAGAAAATTTGGATGCATGCATATTTCTTATCACACAAAGGTGAGATTAATAACCTGTTTTCATTGTTCTTTCTTATTTGCAATACGTGACAGAGAAATTTCAAGGCAACTTGTAATGTTTAAATAAAATGATTCCAGTGGCAAACCATATCTTTCAAGCATGATATCAGTTTTTATACAGTAACTTAGTTTGCTAGAGAACTAAACCATAATATGTTGCTTTGAAAGTGATTCTCCCCACTTAGGGTTTTTAAACTTTTTTGCTTATCTAGATGATGTCATCTGGCACTCATGGTCATAACTTACCTGGATGGACAACAAATAACTTTCTCACTTGTTTTTTAATGAGACTAAGCAAGTGAACAAGGCAACTACTACAGCTACTTGTATTTTTGTGGTAATTTTTCATTCTCAGTAACATGCCAAGATATGCCAAATCCTAATACACATCAGACAAATATGGGAAACATGGTCTACTTTGGAAAAATGGAAAACTGGAATTAATTTTATAGAAATACAGGGGATATAAGTAATTGGTATTACAATTGGTATTACAGAATTATCTGCATAATTATTCTGAGCAAAATCTACATCTTTGACAAAATATTTTGAAAAAAACATTGTTTCTCATTAGACATATTTGTATTGATTTTCCTTCTGCCTTTTGTAATGGTAATAAAGAAACATACTCAACCCTAACAGATGACATTTACCACTCTATTCATAGCAACTGACTTTTCCAAAAACCTGTTGCAGTGAAGAAAACAAACCTCTCAAACAGAAAAGTATCACAGAGATGTATAGAGATTTCCTTACTAAAGCACATAAATACTGAAACATGAAGAGTTTTTTCCTTCTCCTTGCTGTCTGTGTCCAGTTCTGGGCTCCACAGTTCAAGAAAGACAGAGAACTACTGCAGAGTATAGTGGAGGGCTACAAAGATGATGAGGGGTCTGGAGCAACTCCCCTATGAGGAAAGTCAGAGAGCTGGGACTGTTCAGCCTGGAGAAGACTGAGAGGGAATTGTAGCAAAACTTACAATTATCTGAGCAGCTGCTGTGAAAAGGGGGAGGCCAGACAGGCTCTTTTCACTGGTGCCCAGTGAAAGGAGAAGGGGCAACAGGCACAAACTAGAACACAGGACGTTCCATCTGGATATGAGAAAAAACTTATTTTCTCTGAGGGTGATGGAGCACTGGAAGAGGCTGTCCAGAGAGGCTATGAATTCTCCTTCTCTGTAGATATCCAAAACACATCTGGATGCTTTCCCATGCTACTTACTGTACAGAACTGCCTTAGCAGGAGGTTGGACTAGATGATCTCCAGAGGTCACTTCCAAGCCCTACAATTCTGTGATTCTGTGACCAGTGAGTAAATGAGTTCTTTGCTGGGAGCTCTCTCCCCTTCTTTGGGGTATTCTGCCTCCATGAATGTTTGAGAGAAAAAGGAGAACCTTGCTAAGCATAAAGAAATCATATGACATTCCATGTACAAGTAGAGCATAATGTTTGAAAGTCTTAATTAGTAACTTCTGTCTTGAAGGAGAAATTGTATAATTTTCAGATGCACTGAACACTAACAAACCCACTGTATTTCATTCATACCACTCTGTCTAAAATCTAATGGGTTTATGAGTGTTCTGAACATCTGAAAATGAAGTCCAATGTTTAGATACAATATTGAGCTACTTCATAAATTCCTGCAACAATGTCAAGTACATATCCACGCTAAATCAGACCCAACAGTACTTACATCCAGTAGGGATTAATGAACCTAAACTTGTATCTAAACAGTGTCAAACTAAAGTTTCAAAGATTAAATGCATAAAAACTTATCACAAATGCAATCATATACAGTTCTGATTTTCTTCTAACAAATGGTTGAAATATGTCGGCAAATAACATTGCAGGAATTGATTTTTTAGAATGGCTCATTCAAACATGTAAATCAGATATTTTTTCAGATTCATCTACCTCTGAGACAAATACATCAAATCCTGCACACTGTTTATTTAACATCTTCTATTGATGCAATAAGGAGTCCAAAAGGGAACTAGATGTGCTTGGTTTCAAGCAAACTTCTTTGTCAACTTCTTTTGAGGCACACATCAATAAGACTTCGGATGTAGCAGCTACAATCATTGCTCTGTCACTGGGTTAGACCTCTGAAAACTGTCATTCCAATCCACCGCTTACTCCACTGAATATATTTTTAAGACCTTCATTTAGTAGCATGCCGATAATTCCCTGTTGCCATTAAAACACTGCAGCAGATTTCATTAGCTATGCCATTTATGCCATCTGTCAATATGGCCATTTTGTAACAACTTCATTTTCAAGTGATGACCCAAATCTGCTTCTAGCAAAGCAATAACAAATACATTCTATGAAATGAGAATAGGGACATTCAGGAAACATAAAGAATTCCAGGATTTCTGTGGAACCTGGGAGTACTGATCCAGGGAGCAAATGAAGAATTAAAGTATTTACACGTATAACAATAATGATTTTGCATAACTAATGCAGCTGATGCTAGGTAACAAAACAGATGTCAGAATCCTTCCAGTGGAATGTATATAGCTAGAAAAGATATGGAGATGTCATCAGATCTACCAGATGCTATGTATCTCTATTTGGCAAAGAATATTTAAATGACAAGAAGTGCTCATTAAGTGCATAAGACAAAATTCTATGCTTTTTGTCTTTTAAGGGAGCTCAACGAGAATTAATAATAATAACAAATCATACACTCTTTGCACAGAAGACTCATCAAGATTTAACTTGTAAAAGCTTTTTTTTTTTTTTTTTTTTTTTTTTCCCAGGAATATCTGTAACAGCATATATACAGTGGATTTCTGGGAACTGAAGAGCATCCTGGAATTTGAAATGATTTCTTAAATACTATGTAATTATTTAGCTGAGTTAAAATATTTACTGACTTTTAATTAAAAAAGTTAATCTGGAAAACTAAGTGGAAAATTGAACAGATAGAACTCTTTTCTGCTTTTAACAACAAAAGAAGATGCATAATGTAATGAAGAGATGATGACACTAGCTGGGCATTTGAGTCAATTAAGAGAAGAATTAAAATATTATAAAGTAGAACTTCTTCACAAGCTGAGGGAGCTGAGGGTACTTCCATTCTGAATGATTCTGATGATGAGATAGAAAGTAAAAATAAAATGCTGGAGGTGTTGGTTCCAGTAAAAAATAAAACAATCAGAATTTTTTGGGGAAGAAAACATATCAGACATTATGTTTGCTCTCAGTCTGCACCTATCTCTGTTTCCTGCAAAACAGACTCCATTTTGGTTCCTCTATGCTCAGAAAATCACTTTCTTGTCACATACTGCTGCCTGGAAAAATATTGTACTTTCCTTCCATAGTTACTTTCTAACTTCTCCTTGAAGATACAAAACTTTATCAAATGAAGAGTGACTGTGAGTGAATGTAGTATGAATTTATGTAGGTTGCTCCGAAAGTAATGCCTTCTATTTATTTCTAAGGAAAATAGAACATATAGAAGCAGCCCAGCAACACTATTTGATAGACCAAGTTCTCAGCTACTGAACATTATTTTTTCAACATACAAAACACATATTTTCAATATTAGCTAATTCATGCTGATGAGCTGGCAGAGACACTCTTCATTTCATTGTGTGACAGCAGTGCATGGCTGTCTGGAATGTGTCTTGTTCTTCACGTTGCAGACAGCACTGCTGAAATGCACCACCCATCATCTCACTGTACTCACAGCCACTGTTTGGTCTCCATAAACATTCAGCAATCACCAGTGAATGTCAATAAGTGCCATTTTTTCTACATGGAGGAGTTCAGTTCCACCCCTTTGCTTCATATGCACTTCCATGTCTGACACCACTTTGTAAGACTGCCCCTCTGCTGCCATCTGTCACACAGAAACAACATGCAATGGAATACTGGTGGGAAGGTTTCAACCTCTACTATAACTCCACCATCTGCATCTGAAATCACGGGCCAAAAAAATAGGAGACATTACATTCAGAGCAGCCCTTGTATGTGGTGTATAAAAAATGTTTGCACTTAACTAGCTCAATATACTCAATCATATACCTAAATTTAAGCATAAATATGTTGTTTTTGTTTATCTGGTCATAAAACATCTTGCTTAATTAAAATCTACTTTGGAACAGGATGATTTTTTGAATAGTTTAGAGGACTCGTTTCTCCTCTGTTGCTATAAAATTCTCCTTTTGAACAGTTCTTGAACAGCTAAGGCAACATGCTTAAGAAGAGGATTTTAAATATACAGCAGTGCAAACAGTCTGTACTATATTAACGCTTCTGAAAAAAATAAATATAATTACTAAATTAGAGTGAATATTTGATGCAGAATATTCACGCCTGTACTATTTAATTCCATCATCATTTTAGTGTTTCACATCACAAAATTTAAAACATGCAGGCGGTGACAAGGACAATCAAAGAGATTAGTGACACAAATCCCAGCAGGCAACCTGCAATCTGATGATTGTTCCCCAATTTTATGGGACAGAACTAAAATAAAATACATTACATTCTGCAGTATTGTGTAAACAATGGAGTACAAAGTCATTAAAGTGTTCTTTTTTCAGCCGTAAAGAAGCTGTCTTATACAGTGAAAGAGATTGAGCGAGTGAGATAGTATTCATAACTCTGACATAACATGCAGATAATCATTAAGAAATAGGGACTCTCACTGAGAATTCTTGCTGCTGCAAGAGTCTAAGAATGGAAGTAGGCTAAAAGAGGTAAGTTTTATTTTTAATTTATATAGAAAGAAATAATCCTAGTTTAAATGGGAATTGTCAGTGTTCTGATTAAAGAAGAATAGGAGGTTTTTTTTCCTTGATATTAATGTCACTTATAACAACAAAGGAAACATGCTGAAAAGCAGATAAGGAATAAAAAAGAAGTTTTTACTGAAGACCTGCTTTGAATAACTAGAAGCAAAAGGAGACTGTAAGATGGACCTGGAGTCAAATTTATGAGATTATTGTATCAGATTTTTCAACAGAATAAGCAGAAAATAATAACCCTTAAACATGTTCTCTGGGAAGGAGCTGTACTGAATAAGCAGTATACTTGCTCTGAAACACTACTGGGTATATTTTACACTCTGGATATTGACTAGTCCAATTAACCTCACTTTCTTACCTTTACATGTTTTTTATTTTCTGAACTATTTCTATGTTTGACTATTAGAAATGATCTCTTTCTTTAATTGTAGAGTGCTCCTGTGTTGGTGGGTTTTTTTTCCCTCTCAAATTACGTTACGTTTCATTCTTGTTGAATAAATTTTAAAAATGGCTTGTTGTATTTTGAAAACTACTTTATAATGTTTAACACAGACATCCTCCAGAGGTACTTTACTCTCCTTTTTAAAATAAAAACATGAAGGTCACCTCTGGGGAAAATATCTCATTTTCCACATTAGAGGTGAGGAAATAGGACAGATTCTGCTGAGGTAACACAGAATTATTTAACGGAACCAAGAGTTAAACCCAGAATTTCTGAAATCCAGATGAGCATACATGAAGCCACAGCTGCTATGCTTCCTATACCACTCCCAGATATATAAGACTGGAAAGGATAATTAAGAGCCCCATGTCTGAGGTTGCATACACCAAGCCACCAACCTCATTCATACGTTGGCCAAACTGCACTCTTATTCATACACTTTTCATGGTATTTTGCTCCTTTATAAAACACACTGAGGTAATATTAGAAGTAGTAGAGACCTTCTGAGAGGTTGAAAGCAGACTGGTGCTGCTGGTACGTCTGTTTGTATTTCTGTTATCACACATGAACTCACAGCGACTGTTTACATGGCTACTTCAGCACCAGTGGGCATCAGCATCTGAGCTATCAGCAAGAGAAGTATAGAGATATTATGGTTTAGCCAGAGTATGCTACTGTTCCTGTAATATCTCATTCACAAATTGAAAATGAGTAAGAAGTCAAAGGAAGCATGAGCAATGACAGCAGAAAAAAAGTGACAAACAATGCATAAGACAGTGTTTAAAGTATTCATAATGTGTGCAAACAAGACAAGAAAGTATTCTGCAGAAAGAAAACACACAATTTTGAAACTGTACTTACAGTACTGCATTTGTGAAGGCTGATACTTACACATGTATGAATCTCAGTGAAAATTTACTTCATCTTGTTTCACGCTTTCTATAAAATCATGGTAAGAGCTCTATGTTCCACAATGGTACTTTTGAATTAAAGACTTTAGTCTCAGTGAGAAGCTTAAACTATCTTAAAAACAGAATTGCCATTCCACTTAAGAAGATATCTTGTGAGGCTACTTTCTTCCTATTTGAAACAATACCATCACTGGGCTCACTTAGTTTGCGAATTAATCCACTTTCTTTTCTTGCTTTGCTCCCATCAGGCTTGCCATGAATAAAAAATTCTCAATTATTGAATGCTAATTTCCTAACAGATTCTTGCAGTTCATGCGTTCAAATTCGCTTGTCAAATCAAGAAGGAGCAGCTTGGAAAAGATTTGAAGAAATTGGGTGTGGAACAATTTTCTGCTCAATAAAGTATAGATCTATTTCTCATTCGTATCTCTATCAATGCTGACAAATCCACACATTCATTCATTCATTTGTTGCACTTGATAAAAATGACCTATTGCTGTCTCAACTCTTCAACAGAAGAAAAGTATGAGGCAGTTTAAGCAGAGTAGACTGATAAAGAGACAGAATTTCTACTCAGATATTCAATATGATTGTTCTGTAATCAGGAAAAAAACAGCATACAAGTTGGAAAAATAGTACTGACATTACTCCTAATTTATCACAGGCTAGATTTGATCTAATGCAACAAACTGCTTATTAAGACCCAGGTGTTAAGACTCTGACATATTTTCGTATAAAACCACATCAGCATAGAGAACTGCTGTTGGTGGAATACAAATTCTAGAGACAGTCTGGGCACATTTCTTTCCTTTTGCCCAAAGCAGGAGCATAGTAACAAGTTCATGAATTATATTCATTGATAGAATGGAATTTGTTTTTCATAATACACTACATTTTAAATTTCTAGCCCTTCTAAAGCATTTAAAATGAGATTTTCCTTGTCATCTGTATATGAATCTATCACACTGATTGGATTATATATGCTCCCTCTGGTGGCTTACTTAATCCATACAAATGTCTCATTTTTTTTTTTCTTGGCAATTCAATGGTTAAGATACTGATGCAGATTTTGTAATAACAGCACACTACTGTCAGCTAAATGGTGTTGCAGTAAAAACAGCTTGCGCATAAAGAAGCAAGTTTTCTCCTCGTCTCTGAATTTTAAGTTGAAATATGGACTATCCCTAACTCAAACAAAACAAAACAAAACAAAAAACCCAACAAGGACAATTACACATCCATCCCCAAACATTTAATAACAGCATTTAATGAAAATTGAGCCCTACAAATGGTAGGTAATGAATGTAAGGATGGAAGTAAAAAGATTTTCAGGCTGAGGCAAAACCTCCTTCCCTGCACGGTACAAACTGTTCTGCCGCCTTGCACTGCAATGCCTGGGTTGTTCCTTCATCCATCAAATCCACAGTAAAACTTCATTGAATAAGAACATATAGAATGTTTAAAGAGTCTACAGAGAAGATCTAAGTTAAAAACTCATAGATTTTGATTTTATTTATTGTTCAGGTAACATAACCCAAGGTAACTTTATTAGTCTTCACTGCACAATTAAGCTAATCTATCTGTATTGTCAGTTGATGATTACTTTTGATCCTGATCTTGTCCACTGCCTTTCCTTGCTCTGTAATGAAATCTATGACCTTGGCTGAAGTATTAGCTACAGAAAAAAAAAATGAGATGGCAGACACTTAACAGTCAGCTATATGTAGAAAAAGATCCTGTGCTTCTTATTTATATATTTTTTCGATGCTGTCAGATAATGTAATATTTATTTTTGCGCTAATACTGTAATTCTGGATGGAAATGGCTTTTCTAACTGATAAGTGTATCAGATTACATAGGATTGTACTAGGATATGTGATTCAGCAGTAATTTCCCTCTCCCAAGATTTCCAGATGTAAACCCAGATTTAAAAGTCAACTGAACATGGTCTCAAAAAGAGTAAATTCAAGCTTTCCTAGAGGTTGCAACAATTATTATTTTTTTTAATTTCTACTGCCACAAAGGCACTGCAGAAAAGTATTACTTCTATCACTTCATATTTCAATTATTTAATATTTTTTCTTAAGAACCTCAAGTGCCTAAAACTTTTTCCTTCTCCACTTTCCAGATAATCAATATGGTATGCAAAATAACTTTGTTCATTACCTGCTTAGATGGGAGCAGTAATTATCATGAAAAAGATCATAAATATCAAAACTTAAAATCCATTTATTGCTGCTATTCACTGACAAATTTCTAATTTTCCACTTTGCTCAGAACAGACTGCAAAGCAAAGCAGTAACAGTTCAGTTTACACAACTACTGATGTTCTTTCCATTCATGAGATATGTAGCAGAAGTGGGTTTACCTCATCATTATAGTTCATTTTAGCTCCCTCATCATTTTAGTTCCTGAGACTGCAGGAAGCTTTGGGAACTGTACACGTGATCACAGTCAGAATAACTGCCTAGAGAGCACAGAGTCCTGGCTACCACCTCCTACAGAGACCCCAGCACAGAGACTTGTTCAGCCTGCTCCAGGGCACATTTCAAAGGAAGATTTGCACTCTATGGATCAGTACTATAAAATAACACAGAATAATCCAGAATGAGCTGCTCAAAGCTGGAGTCATGCAAAGGAGTTATGCATTTCAGTGCACATGGTTAAGCACCTCATCACTTAATGGACCTGGGCTCCTTTCAGGGATGACTTTAGTTCAGAGTATCTACATTCAAGTACCCTCCTGCCTCATTGAATATTCTGGAAGGATAGTGTCATGCATAATGAGAGGGGCTTCTTGGCATTCAGTGACTTCACTACTCAGTCCTGCTCAGGCAGCTATAGGCATTCCTTCAGAAAAATCTATTTGAGCTCTAGAGATCTTTTGGGTTTTAGATACTTAATTCCAGTGTTTGGTAAAAAGGTACTTCTAGTACCGCTCTTATTATGCTTAACTTCTCTTGAAAACCTAAGTGAGCCTGCTAGCAAAATCGCCTTGTGGACTGATCTATTAGGCTTATAGGTGCCCCTGGTGTGCAGCAGGAAGTTGAGGGATTTAAAATTTGAATATAGGTACCAACAGTGACAGCTGAATAAAGCTATCACCTAAACTGTTTGCAGCTCTTTCCTTTAGTCCTTCAGTTCTGTATCTCCATCACTGGGACAATAGTACAGTAAACCAGAGATGATTTAAGATGCATTTATCCTGTGCTAATGAAGAGAAGCATGAGACACATAAAAAATAAACCTGTGTTTACAGCACACACAGATAGCAGGAATTTTTCCTTTGTTTATTTCTGAACTCAGTGAAGTCTCAGCATTACTTCCTTGCTGAAATCTAAGATTTTCCTGAAGTTCATTGAAACAAACTCATCAGTATCTACAGAATTTGAACTCCTTGATCATTTTAATCATATTTCCATCCTAGCTCAGTGATAGCTCTTCTAAACTTAATTTCTTTATTGGGCAAATGTTTTTAAGGTAGCTCACTATTTCATTAGCATGAGCACGTTGTAAAAATTGAACCTGTAACATAATAGCAAAATACCCATAATGCTTGCAATGACTTCCCTAAAAAATGACATCTCTAACATGCAGGCTATACCAAGAGCCTAGAGTACATAAACATTTTCTGCAGTATAAAAAGATGATATAAACAGTAATGACTTATCTGTTTCTACATGCTGGTATGTCAGAGAAAATGGAGAGCAAATAGTTTGAAGTTTCAGCCACAGGCGACTATTAAGTGTTTCTGGACACAAATCCATGCACAGATCCAGGCTATGAGACTTAGCTTCAGTATTTATACTTAGTCTCTTCCATGGATGGAACAGTTCTCCCTCTTATAACCTTTTCAAATAACATAAAAGTATATAAAAATAATATTGACAATGGATCCTCCATGTGCTGAAGTCACACAAAAATGGTATGCCTTTACTTCAGACATGACTTAACTACATTACATAATTTATACTGGATATCAGGGTCAATAGCTTGATGATCCCGTATGAAAACTAAAACTGTGATTGAACTTCACAGAGTGACAGTATTAGAAGATTTTGCTCCAAATCACCTTTAAGAATAACCTACCTCTCTGAAGACTGAAGAGTGGACACAGCAACTGAGCTGAAGTTACAGTAGGAAACAAGCCACTGTGTTGAAGAAAAAAATTATTTTCATTCCAAAATAGATTGCCCACACGGGGGAGGTACAGTTATTCTGCAACAGCTCTCTTGGTCTACTTTCCTTTTGCAGCTATGCATTTTATATACATTTTCTATTTTTCCAACAGCTGTACTTTATTGTTTGAATGATTCAATATATGGTTTAGATTTTACGCAAAGAAAAAAATACTAAAAGCTATTCTCAATAACACTGTTGCTGTGGATAAATGGAGTCATGTTGAGAAAAAAAAAAAGGGTTGTAAAACTGATCAAGAGTTATTCCTACTGGATATTTGTTTGCTTGTTATCCACCTGGAAGCATGTTTGCTCTGGGAGATCTCTCTGTAGAGTACCGAAGTGCTACTGCAGCTCCAGAGGAGGAACATCACTGTATATTACAGTCACACCTGTGACCCTCATTACTTCATCACACTCTTCTTGTTGGCAAGCAGGCAATCTGCCTTTACTGAAAGTGGAGCACTGGATCAGTTAGTGGAGTACTGCTATACTGGATGCCACTAGTACCAAGCTCAACACATTCCTCAGGCTTTTGCACCAAGGGCTAGATGCCCTTCCCCTGTAGGCTTTGCCTATAAGCCAAGGACAACCGCCTTTCTTTTCTCACTTCCCGGATACACAAGTCCAGTCATTCCCCACTTTGCACTTCTTGGGCATTGCTACTAAGCTTCTACTTTTGATTACTTCAAAAACCCCTTAGAGCACTCACTCATTGCAAGGTGTAAATATTAATATCCTTTCTACTGTAGGCATTTCTGAAATGTCTAAGTTGATACTTCATGTAATGCTTTGCCCTTGTTTTTCCAAGTAGATTTTATTCTCCTTCAGTAGAACAATGTTTATCACAACAGGAGATAAAAGTCAACAGTGATTTACAAGGCTGGTGACTGAGGAGCACTGACACAGAAAAAGCTGAACTACTGTGCTGGAGGAACTCAAAACTTTCTATCCTTTATGATTTTTAACTGGGATAGTTAGGTATTCTTTTGAAACAGTCTACTACATGCAGAAAGAACATTTTAACACAATGAATTTATTTCTGAAGGGAGTAAAAACATAATGAGGTACTGAATTTAACGATTCTGAGGACTCTTCTGCAATCTAGATATCTAAAAAGAGTAATGGAATAGAGAATTTCTGTATATCTCTAAAATGAATAAACAAGCAAAGAAAGAGCGAGATAAATAAGAAAGGCACTGGACTAGTATGCAGATATGAGTGTCATATGGCACACAAAATTATCAAAGCTAACAGGAATGACTCCCAATTACAATGATCCTAAACTATAACGCAACTAAAAAAACACTCAGTCTTCACATTTTGAAAAGCAATTTACCTCTTCACACAAACTTTGCCTCCACCTATTTCAGATGTGTTTCTCGATAGAATTGGAGACAATAAGAAGTTGAAAAATAAGGTGTAAAATCTGGAATAAAAATAAGATGTTCAGGGGATCATCCTTGGATATTTTCAAGACCCAGCTGATCAAAGTCTTGAGCTGACAGCTGACCCCACTTTGAGCAGGTGGTTGGACTGCATGACCTCCAGCATGTTCTTTCAATCAAAGCTGCTTTATGATTCTACAAACATTCCTGCTTTTGCATAAATCCAGCTTACTATCATCCATTCTTACAGATGCAAATTGGACAGCACAACTGTTTTTAAATTACTACGATTCCTGTGCAGAGGCAGTTTGCTTTTCTGGATGCATCTTTTTTTTAAGGGATTAACTCCAGTCCCTTCTTTTTCTGCTAGTCAAATGATTTCTGAACACTGCTCTTATGAAATTACACTCACTATAGTTAGTAATGGTATAATATAAATATGTTCAGTCTATCTGTTGCAGATCATCAAAGACAAAACAGTGCAGCAGTGTGGAGCTGAATGTTTTTGGGAAGCAGCAGAACTGTCTCACAGTAGTTCATCTTTGATTGCAGTGTCATCTTCATGGTGAAAAGAAATCACACTTTTTTTCAATGTGGATTTTAATTGAATAAAAATAGCTGTGTTAAAACCGTATATTTTTCAGCAGCAAATTACATCTTGCCAGTTATGAATGGGCAGCCACAAAATCATTTAAATACATGGAAGGGAACACAATGCAACCACATGCTTGATATTGCTTCCTGCTAATGGTGAAAGACAAAACTCTTTCGTTCTCAGCACAACCGATTTTCCAGCAACCCCAGAGCTTAGGAGATTCAGTTCTTCAGAAACTACAGATGAAAATAAAGGATCTCAAGGTTTGCAAGATGTTCATAAGAGGTCTGAACCTTACTGCCTCTTCAAATCTTACCTGTTATGAATAAATTTATCCAAATAGAAATGAGAACACTGCCTACAAAACAATAGACCTTGCCAACAGACAGTGCTATGGCATTTATTAATGGAAGGAGAATCAAGCAGTGACTGAAAGCAAGAAATTGGCTAAAGCAAGCAGTATCTGTTCCTGTTTGCTTGGAACAGATCTCTGCTACTATCTTTACTCTCGAAGATGATTGACACGTATTTTCATAGAATGATTTAATTTAGGTTTAATAAAAAAAAAAAAAAAAAAAAAAAAAAA
>PPHD01010229.1:0-19846 GCA_002909625.1 Bambusicola thoracicus
TGTTTTTAAACTGTTTCCCCCTATTAGTTTAAATCACGTGCTCCTAAAAAACAAAGATTCTGGCAATAACCCTTCTTCACCAAACTACATCCGTCCAGTTTTCAGTTGATAGACCACTTATGAGAGAGTTAAGTCTGTAAAACCCAGTTATTTGATTAGATTGGACACAATAGCAGCAACACATTATTAGTAGGTAACGATCTTACCTCCTTACAAGTATGTCAGGCTACACCTAACAGAGTTGAAAGTTATTCCTACTCAAACATTCATTTAGTGATTAACACTTTTTTCACAAAAACTGAAGATGACATTTGATTGCAAGCTGCCTACAGGTACAAGCACGTTCATACACGTAGCGCATCCTAACACTAAGTGCAGCTTGGTACTTACAAGTAATTCTGCTTTAGTAAATTTTTACAGGTCACTTGAAGTTATCTTACCAGATGCTGATAACAGTGCGGTCCACAGGGCTTATTATCTAATGCTGTTTCTGTATTCTTTCTTTTGTAAGTATTTGGAGTTGCATGGAATGCTGTTGAATCAAGAAAATAACATTTGCAAATCTTAAAAGTAAAAAAATGCATTAGATATCTAATCTCAAACAGTATTAAAAACACAAGATTGAGAAAAATGAAAAAACCTCAAGATACATGACACCTACTGACATTTGACTTACAAAGAAAGTAGATGAATAAATCTGCATATGCCCATTTACATCAGTGAACAACATATTTGTTTCATGTGCCAAGGAGGACTTGTTATATTTCCCTTTCATCAAACAGAACAAACTTGATTACCATTTCCCAGTTAAACAGAACTACACAGAGTTCCTCCTATGAATGATCATCTCTCAAGCTGTAAGAATCCTATGTTCAATTTTCACCTTGTTTGCATAAAAATTAACCACTCCATATGCTTTAACAAAGCAAATAACACATTTTTCATTTTAGTTACTGAGAAGAACTTATGATCATTTTTATTCAATTAGTTATCAGCACCAAAACTAAGTTTCTTCCAAGCTGCAGACTTGTCTGCTCATGTATACTAATGGAATCTGTAAAGCACTCAAGTTGCAGAACAGTGACTTAGAATGATGCAGATCTGGGTCAATTACAAATGAATGTTAGTACTTTCATAGAGCAACTAAGCTCCCCAGCCATATTTTTGCCAGAGCTTGTCTCTACCAGATCTTCTGTGATATGATACTTGCCTCTCAACAGAATGTTTTCACTGGAAGCATTAGGAACTCTCTAGAATCCCCCACTGAACCTGGGAAATCTGCAGCTAGAGTCACATAGGAACTCGCACACTCCAGTCCCCAAATTATATTGAGAGATTTCAAAAATAATATCCTTAGTTTTCCACAATTCTATATGTATTTTTAAGTCCTCTTGCTTTTCTTCCCCCACAAATGTAGTAACAGTAGCACATACAAGTACAAGAAAAAAATAAGTGGTCAGTGTACTGAAGCTTAAGACACAAGACTCAGCACTAGCTGTCTGTTCTCTAACACTCCATGAAGGCCTAAGAGACTCCTGTCAGAAAATATTTTAATCCCAGGCACTTATGTTACAGTTTTTAAACACAGTTATAGTTAAGGAACCGTAAGTTATAGTTATGTTTTTCATCACTCAGTGAATACAAAGTAATTTTTTTTTTTTTAATGGAAAAAACAAATTGCTTCCCTCTTAACCCATACAAATTCAGTAGATGGGCTCTTTTGTATTAACAGAACTCACATCTTTCTCCTTCAGTACACCACCACCATACCTTTTCCTACTTGTTTCTAGATTCTACATGAGGTTTCTTCCTATAATAATCCACCACTGTGCCTTCAAGACTGAACTTTTACAGTAGTTATTCCCTTTTCAAGCAATATCTGCCAGGCAATTGATTTACAACATAGCTCTTCTACCACTTGATTTGAGGCCAACAGGGAAGGTAAGTCAATGCCAGTGTGTACATCTTAAGGGAGCTTCTCTGACAGCTTAAAACTATCACTACGTACTTCCCTCCCAGAAGGGAAGATGCTGTAGAAATCTCATGACAAATTCCATAATTTTATGCCTCTATTAATGACAAGAGCACAAAGGGATCTTGGGGGAGCAATGTATTCTTCCAAGGCTGGGCTTTAAAAGGTGTAAAGGATAATATTTAATTCTGAAGATAAATTTTATAAATCAGGAAACACAAAAAGACTTCATTTTACCACATACTGACATAGATATGTAAAAATTGATTACAAGCAAGTATAGGAATGTAATTTATGCATGTTGCTGCTGTAAGCATTTCTTCCACTCTTCCTACAAATTTAAAAACTTTTATGTATTATGTCACATATGTTTCACATATCCTTGAAGTGTTGATCTTTTCTGTATGAAGATTAAGTTAAATGAGAAAGAAAGCTTACAATTTAAGGCCAAGTTATCCCATCCTCCTTCAGCTTTCAAGAAACAAAATGATGGGATCTTCCTGACTCAAAAATGGAGGGGAGAAAAAAAACCCACATTTCTCAACACTGCATCTTAAAAGTTGAATTAATAAAATGATACACTATGCAAGATCAACTTGTATTACTCTCTCTTCATATCAAAAGAAAAAGGATTTTGCAAAATTGCAAGAGCACAGGGAAACATCTGTAGGCAATGATCTATGTCAGACTGTTGCAACATGCAGAAGTAAATACATATACTTCACAAATGACTATGAAGTCCTAAATTTTTAATAGTTAAGCAGTTATTTTATCTCCCATTAAATAAAAAAGATTCACCTCAATTGTAATGCAGTGCGATAAATTCTTTGACTTTTCTAAACCAGAAAGACAAAATGTTGTACTTTACAATTAAATAAAGAGTCATGCCCTGTATTCCACTATTTCAAAAACATACAACATAATATAATACTGACCACTATAACCAGAATCTATCACAATTGTTGTGAGGTATCTGGAAGGTCTGCTACAAAAGAAAAACTACTATAAGAACAAAACTTTTTTTATAGCTGTATTCTCAATGTTGCAAATATTAGATGTTTTTTTCCAAAATGGAGGATGACAATGTATAATTAAAAAAAAAGAAAAAAAAGTAAAGTCTGTATTTCTTTAACATTTCCTCAAATTTATTCTAAAATTCCCCCACTGAATATGTTTTCCATCTGTGTGATTTATTACTTGTCTCATCCTCAATGGACTCAATTCTCATATTTTCATGAGAGTACATGAATAATAGTTTAACCTGAAATGTACATTTGCTTCACAGCCAAGCTATTTGGGAAATTCTCCCTACCTGGTATTTTTCCTTCTTCTAATTTCTTTGTTAGTCCAAGACACTTAGGCATAATTCCTTACCGTCAGCAAATGAAGTTGGTACACAAGTTTTTTCAGTAATGTCATTACCTCCACATAAAGGGATTGCCAGCTCATCAAGGGACTTGACATATTAAATAAATAATGACAAATTTTCTAATATTTAACTGAAACTTTCTAAAATAAAGATCTGCAACTATATAAAATAATGATAAAGTTAACAAAATCAGAACCCAAGAGTGGGAGTTAGAAGATCAAAACTAGAATGAATACAATGCTTGAATTCATTTATCTTAAATTCTCAATGCCTTATCCAGAGAATTTTCAACCTACTTTTCAAAGCAGATTACTGCAGCCCACCACATCTCTATGACAATTAATCCAAAATATCATCTACAGAAGCCAAGACATTATCTTGCAGTGTTTGCCAATTGCAAGTAGAGAATATGGATAATTCATTAGGGTGCTAGTAGAAATGCCAACGAGTTTGTTTAAAAATTAGTCAATTTGTTGCAGATACGCTGTAATCTAATATGCCTTCTGATAACCAGTGTATTCTTTTGAAAAGTTTCTTATTCCCCAGCAGTGAATCCAGTGCATTTGGACTACAAGTCTTAAAAATTCAAAGAAAGTGAAAAGTCATACAGCTGAATTTTCTTGGTTCTTAACAGATCAACTCCCACTTCCAGTCACACACAAAAAAAATCTTTCTTTGGTGTTACTACAGAAAAAAAAAAGTAGAGGGAATCTAATCTGCTGAAAGCAGATGGAATCTACTAATCATTGTGGAGGTGAGCTTTGGTTATGTCTTTAGGGAACGGTGACTGAAATATCAGTTTACTACACTCAGTACCTGCTCTGAAAATTATATAGTGAGTGCATAAATAAAGCTTCAAGAGATCTCTTTGCAATGATCACTTATTTATTTTAATTTTTTTTAAATTGGCAACAATGACTGTGCCACAAATTCTGTGGAAGAGCATAATCATTGCAGATAACTTCACACTATCTTGACACAATGTTCCACAGTGAATGGAGGAATTCACTGTGGAATGCCACCATACTGAAAACACTATTTTCCTTTTTCAGCTAAAGCCTGGGAGTACCTGAAGAGATTAAAGTTTAGTCCTTTTTAAGCTCAAGGCAGACCTTAAAACATTGCACTGGGCATGCAACACTTTGGAAAGAATACTGACTTGTTTAAAGGATTTAAAAATCACCAGCAACAAGAATGTAGGCAGTCTTTTATCATAAACACTGTTTGCCATCTGAAGGTTATGAATAACAGAAAACACAATACTTCCCATTTAAACGATACTGCTAGTGTAAGAACTGATATCCTACAGTTGACTACAGATATTACTCCAGATTTACTGTTGGCTGGTTCTAGCATTTAAGAATATGTCAAAACAAAAAACGTTATTAACACATGTTTTACAGTATTAAAAGAAGTCTCACGGAGTTGGAGCCTATAAAACCATGAATTAGTAACACCAGACTCCTCATAGTAACAGGTGCCAAAATGCGACCCATGAATCACAGAGGTTCTCCAGATCTCTCTTCCAATTATCTGGTCTAAACCAGACCAAGCAGGGCCACCTACAGCAGTCTGCCCATAACCATGTCAAGATGGCTTTTTGAAGCTCTCCAAAAAGAGAAACTAAAATTCTCTCTGTGGCATCGCTCAGTCACTCAAGACAGCACAGAAGTGCTTTCCAAAGTTCAGGAGAAACCTGAAGTTTGTTTCTCCTTACCCCATCACTGGGCAACAAGGGAAAGAGTCTGGCTTCATCTTTTCTGCATTCCATGTTTCAGTTCCTCCCTTGAGCCTTCTCTGTTCCAGAAGAAATACTCCCAGCTCTCTTAGCATTTCCTTGAAGAAGAGATACTCCACTCCCTTCTTCAGCTTAATGGCTCTTAACTAATCTCTCTCAAGTATTTCCATTCAACTCTTGTACCACTAGCCCAGAACTGCATTTCAAGGCAGGAGGAGAGGAGAAAGACCACTTTCCTCAATCTACCAGCTGTATTTTGCCTAAATCAGCCTAGGACACTATGGGCTTTCCTTGTAGCAAAGGCACACTTAAGTCATGTTTAACTTAGTATCCACCATACCTCCCAGGGCCTTTTCTATCAAGCTGCTATCTAACTGCTATCATGCTATCAGCATGCCCTAGTGCCTAGGGTTACTTCTCCCCTCATAGAAGACTTTGCACTTCTTGCTGAACTGCATGAGGTCCTTGTTGGCACACCTCTCCAGCTCACAAGTATCCTCTGGCTAGCTGCATGATTCAGCCACTTCTTCCACTGTCAACCATGAAGGTGCACTCTTCATCATCCAGATCGTTAACAAAGATGCTCCACAGGACAGGGCCCAGCATTCACTCCAACGTACTCTGCTCATTACTGACCTCCAACTAGACTTCGCATCACTGACTTCTAGATCCAGTTACTCAGCATTTTCAAGCCGCCTCACAATCTGCTCATCCAGCCAACACTTCGACAGCTTCTCTATGGGAATCTTATGAGGGACATTATTAAAGGCCTTGCTGAAGTCCAGATGGACAACATATACTACTCTTCCTTAATCTACCAGGCCAGTTATTTTAACTAAAGAAACTCATCAGGTTGGTTAAGCACAACTTCCCCTTGATGAATCCATACTGAGAACTCCCGACTCTGTGTGCCTTAGAAATACCTTACCAGAGTTAGTTGTTCTGTCTTCCCAGAGATCAAGGTAAGGCTGACCTGGGTTAGTTTTCTGCATCCTCCCTCCTGCATTTCTTGAGGATAGATTTGCTTTTCTGTACTCTCCAGGCACTTCTACAAGTTGCCACAATTGATCAAATATTAAGTGGCATCACAATCATATTTGACAACTCCCTCAAGCACTTGTAGGTCCATCCCTGAATGGCCAATGGACTTACAGATTATACTTGTTCAGTTCTTCTAAAAAGCTTCAAAAATAACTAGAAAAGGTATATCTATATAAAGATATATCTACATAAACAGTATAAAACTATTCCAAATTGTAAAAAATAGTAAGAAAAACGACCAAAAAAACCAACACTACTGCAGAAATATCTAAAGCCTTCTGAAGTACTACTGCAACAAGTTTATTCCCGCTATGTCTGAACATTCCTTTCCTGTTGACTTAAAAACCAAAATGTTTTTGAAATAGGAAAACTAGACTGACATTTCAACTCCCTGGTAGACTACTGACACTACCAAAAGCTCCAGACTAACAGATAGGCCAAGAGATAGCACACAGCTTCACTTCCCTGCCCTACAGATGAAGCTCCACACAGAGCACTTAAAATGAGTCACCCAGGCAACTAAGACACTTTTAAACAATACCTACAGCTTAACAGAACACACAGTGTTGAGGATGGCTGGACAAACAGCTTCTCTGTATGTAGTTTCAAGCAAGACCTGCCAATGGAATACAGGGAGAAAGTAAAACTAACTGACCCAAATCCAAAAGCCACAAACACTGATGAAACTAGAAATTTCCCCCTCCCTCCCCATCTGAGAATATCTCCAGTTCCTCTTTAAACCAAAAGGCAAATAAGAGATACCAAAAAGAAGCAGCGCTGTGCAAAACCTTCAGCAGGAAAAACAAATACAGGCAGAATGCATGTGTGCTAGATGAGGAGCTGCTGACAAAGCACAAAGATTTCAAGATAAACATACACACATACTCAGTCTAATACACATAGGAGCAGTTCAGGCAAAGGAGAATAGAGGGCATTACAGTATTCAACTACAAGTCCAAACCACTTCATCTTTGACTGTTAGGTTTCCCTATACACTTGATTCCATTCTCAGAGAAAGAACAGTCTCACATAGCAGTACAGAATCTTATTCTTCACTGTTTGCAAAAGAAAACTTGTGTAATTGCTGAAGTTCTCATTAAATTCCCCAGAAGAATGGGGCAACATGGAAGGAATTCAATGGAAAGGATATCACAGTTGCTAAAATTCAATTGTCTGAAACTATTCTTCAAATTATCAGGTAGGTGCAACATGGCTAGAAAGTAACCTAGGAGAATTGAAGATAAAACTTCATGGATATTCATTCTCCCTCATGGAAGATGAAGCAAGTCTGCTAAACAATTGGATATTTTTATGGAGAAATATATTCGGTTCTCAGTTTCTCTGCAGAAACAGCAGAAGTGAAACTATAGTGGGGAAAAAAAGGCAGTTTTCTTCTTTCTCATAGGAAGAGAAATAACATCTATGAGAATTGCTAAATGCAAAAAGGATAACAAACCACCTAAAAAGGCATTCTAAGAGACAGTTTTCACCATTAAGTAACATCAACCTGGACAGATCTCTTTTGTAAACTTTAGTGATATTACTGCTATTATTTTTCCTCTTTCTTTCTGCCCTGCATATCACGGTTCTTTTAAGTTTTCTTACTTGCAAAATGCAAGATATACAAGCACAATACAATTATACTTACGATGTAAGAAGCAATCATATTTAAAACAGCGCCTACAGAAGAGTGTATGAAAAGAATGCAGGCTTTGCTCCCTCTGAACAGACTTAGCGTTTGGTCCATCTATGTTTGGTGTGCATTCAGGAGGAAGAGCTCCTGGAAGCTGCTGTTCAGTGAGTTCTTTGTATCTTAAGAGAAAGAAGTACAAGCTTTTTATTCAGCATAATAAAAATCATAGTAACTTTCAACTGCACTATCACTATGTGTTTTCAGAAACAAATTTTTAAAAATTGTAGGAAAGGTAACTGTCCATCAGCAAATAGTATGACAAGTTATTAATTCTATACTCGTTAACATAAAATTGTTAGGAAGGCGTGCATTTACTTTCTTGAACAGCACCGCCTCGTATACATTACTCACTAACGAATGACATTATTAATCACATGCAAGTACATGCTTTTCATTAGTTTGAAAGACTAATAAACCTGTCTTCATTGTTTCAGTCAACTAGAGAGAACATCTGCAAGTGGTATTCAAAGGGAGTTAAAAGTTATACAACTGCTACAGAAGCTAGAAGCTTCTTAAGAGGATGCTGATAAGGAATCTTCTCCCAAGTATTTAATGAAGTCATGGAATCTTTGTTTCATAATGCAAACCAGTAATATATAAAATACTCTTACTTCTCTTTCAATTCTTCTGCTGTACCCTTATCTGGAAACATTGAGGAAATGGCTTCAAATATCTTGTCAGATGGAAACCTCCGAGGTGGGCGACTTTCTTTCTCTGACAAAGCAGTAAAACATTTGGAAAACAAAACAAAAGAAATTATTTTTCTGCTCCTTTGCTACCTCGAGGAGGCATTCAGAAAAAGAGGGACTTCACCAAAATCCTATTAAAAGAAACAAAGTTTTTTATTTCTAAATTACCAAGCATTTAAAGTAAATTCCTTAAAGTGATCTTCCCTGCTGACAGAACTGCACCAATAAAATTTGGAGAAATCATTATTTCACCAGCAGATGGAGATGGCAATTCAGAACTCTGCCTGCTTAAGAATAGTATTATTCAATTTTCTGAGGAGTACTAAAGTATTTATTAGACTTTGATCTATATTTAGATGCCCAACTGATTTTTGAGCATTTGACCGTCTCAAGTCACAGAGAAAGAAAACTGGCAAAAGCATTTTTGTAGTATTCTCTGTACAATTCTTGAATTAAATGGCAAAGGAAATGATGAAGAAAATCTTACTTCAGATCTGAAAGCTATTAAGTAGAATGATTTGAACAAATTTATCACGTGATTAAAGAAAAGAGCTTTGTGGTCTTATTTTTAAAGTCTGCAGACAGACATACCCATCCTGTTACCTTCCCGATCTTTTTGCTTGTCATCTCTTTCATCAGGATTGTCATCTCCATCATCATCTTCATCATCACTATATTGACCAAGTGCATTGACCAGCTCAACAAATATTTCATCATTGATAAATCCACACTCTGAAATTCAGCAAAATTGGGAGTGGAAAAAAAAAAAAAAAAAAAAAAAATCACATCATGCACATGAAGTATTTTTAATCTTCTCTACACTTGGATTATGGTAAAACCTGTAATTTATGAAAAACAATTTTGTGTTTTTCTAATTCGTCTCGTTATATGAACAAAGAAGAGTTAAAAGCACTCAGCTTGTCTTTTTTTAAATGACAACTAGTAAGAAGAGAAGAAAAATCTGTAAAGTTTTCTTAATGAAAAGAGTAGGCTTACTAACTAGACTGCATGAGAAGTTTTATACCAGAATTCTAAGTCCAATAGGTTAGGTTAAGCTAGTCTGGCAATGCATGCAAACAGATTATGAAGCTATCCTTAGCTAGAGAACCCCCAAATATATCTTTGGTTGGTAGTTCCACAGCATTTACTTCCCCCATTAAAGATTCCACTGGCAAGGTGTTAAAAAAAAAAAAAAAGTCCTCAGATATAAACAAAAAAAAATTATGAGAAAAGTGAAGGATACAACACTGTGTATCTGTTAATTAGCTGAGAAATCACAGGGCAGTACAGATGGACAAAAACACAATTTTGAAGAGAGGGAAAAGACAGTACTTAGTGATGTTACTTTTCAAAAAATAACGGAGCCATGTGGGAACTGTACTGTTTATCACTATACTTTAGAACTTGAACAGAAGGTATACATATGTAGGAAGCTAGTGGATTTATTCCTATGTAAACAATGGAAACAGGCAGCTACAGCACCTAGATGTTTTAAACAGAACTCTCAATATACACACAGGCTGGTATGAATTTTCATATCAGAAGTACAATTACAGAAACATTTTATAATTCTAGCTTCTACATGAGAGTGTCTCTGCATTACAGATTTCCTTGGCATTTAAGTTCTTTTTATGTGGCTATAATGAAAAAAAAAAAAAACCTATTAGGAAAACGAAGAGCATTCTTTCAACTTTTGAGATACAGTTACAAAGTACTCCTAATAACAGTAAGTTCTAATTTCATAATGGCAATTAAAGGCAGTGAAAAAAGATTAATTTTAAAGATAGACTCATTTAATAACAGGTGAAATTAGTAACAGAATACATTTACTAGTAATTTCAACATTTTGAAATCAGTTCTCTGACAAGACAAGCAACCATCAGTAAATTCATAAAAATATCCAAAGGCAAAAACTCATTACATTCTTCAAGAAGTATAAAGACGCCAGCTATCCAAATGCCTGGTGTAAACCAACAAGACTGATACAATATCAAATATTTTCTATCAAATTGCAACCTTCATGGGCAATGAAAAAATGTTTAGGCTTGTGTAAATCATGCTGAGCGGACGTAGAGTTGGCAGATCTACTGATTCAAGGAAAAAGAACACCTGTGAATACATATGCATACAGCATACCACTATACAGTTTTGTTCAATTTCATTTATAGAATTGATGTTTTTAAAACAGCAAGTGATTTGTGATAACCAATGAAAGTAGGTATTTACACCGTGAATGCAGGAGAAGAAAACCAAAATGGTTTTTCTACTGAATTGCATTTGTAAATGTTGCCATAATCAGTTTTGCACACTTGTGCCACTTTCCGCTATGTAAGGCATACATCAGAACATTATACTGTTGCATTTCAAAGCTCTGAACACTGAAGACCAGAAAATTCTCTATGTTAACCCTAGAAATTATGACGAAACATTTTATGGCCTTAGGAAAAAAAAAATTATGCATTCAATTTCTCCATGCTATTACTTAAATACTCTATACCCTTACAAAATCCAATAGATTTAAACAGGCTCTGCTACTTACATAGAGAAGGAATTCTAGAAATACTGCTGCAACAGGCAAGCATCAGGCCTTAATAAACAAAACTGACAGCAATTATTTACGTAGAAAGGAGCGATTAGTACACCTAAGTGTTTGGGCTCACCTCTATCTCCATGCACTTTCCCATCATAGTTCTTTATCAGCTCTTCAATAAAGGTACCATCCTGGTCAAGCACTTCATCTCCCATATATGGAATGTTATGTAAAACAGTTTCATCCTCTACCTAGTAACAACAGACATGATCAAACAATTTTAAGTTGCACGTCCAAGTGGCAGTGTCAGCACTGATGTTTTCACAATCTGCGCATGTCTAGATACCACAGTTAAATTGGCTTAACCATTTGAGCATATTCTCAATTAAATAAATAAACCAAACCCCCTCATCTTAAATCAACGTTATTTTGTACCGTTTGAGACTAGCTTGAAGTACTGACAGTAACTCCCAGAATTTAGGTTAGCACTGTGCTACAACAAAGCTTCTACTGTAGAAGCATAGTAAGCTACTCAGCTTTGGAAAGATTACACTGGTAAATTAATTCTCCCTTCCTCGCTTCTCATCCATGGTAATATGTGATAGAAATAACCCTTTCATTTCTTTGCTAGAGATAAGGAAATATGATATGGAAACACTCTAAATTCAAGTTGCCTAAACAAAGAGCAAAGAAATATGCCCTACAATTTAATGCAAATGCCACTGTCAGTTTTGTTTTGTCTTTAAAGAAGAATTTACAGACCTTGATATCCAGCTGCATCTTCCAGTATTTCAAAAGAACCTTCTATTGTTAGGAATATAAACATAAACTTTCCTGCTGATCATGATTCCTCAGCAGTGCAAAATACCCAGATAATGACAAATTGAAAGCAAGTAGAAAAAAAAGTGGAGGAACTCTGAGCATACTGATAAAACTGGTTATTTAAATCATTTTGATGTGATTACTGTAATAGCCATTTCCTCAAAACCCACTGTGCACAAAACACGGTGACAAAGATTTTTAATAACTTAAACTTTTCAAATAAGTCAAATATCTATATCAGAAAATTAACATGAAGGCTTATATATACAACAAGACTAATTATAAGAAAAGGCTATACTCTTGTTGCTAAGATCACCATTACATGAGAAGACTAATTCAGGATTAAATTATTTCTATTTCATTAAAATTGCCATTCTGTTACGGGTATATTCTTCAACTGTCCCAGATAAGAATATTGATATCTCTCAGAAAATGTTTCTCATCATACAAACACTCAAATCTTCATTTGTAAAATGCAATACAACCAGTCACCTGTCATTATGGCTCTCTTTAAAGCAGTGTTTTAGATGTACTGAGGACGACAAAAAAATCTAGGCTTAGCTTGCAAATAACTATGCTTTTTAGTCATGTTTTATTTCTAAAACTAAGTTCCTCCCCTTTTCACCCATATTTCTTCCCACACCACCTTTTTAAACTTACCATAAAATTTTGTTGAAGGGGCGACCATGAATACATTATAGGCACAGAAGCAACAGCATTTAGAGTCTTTAGCGGGATTACTTGTTTTGGAAAATCTATGTCACTGGTAACAGAGCACTGAAATAAGAGGTTGAAGTTACACTTACAATAGCAACTTCAGAAAAAAAATAAAAATAGAAATCAAGGAAATATACAACAAACTAAACAAAGTCTTTATCAAAACTAGCTAGATCCACCCTTGAAAAATGAATCAGATTTTCAGGGTGTAATAAGAAGAATTAGTTTAGAAGGAAAAAATACACAGTAATTATTTCTGGTTTAGTACCTTTATTAACAGATCGTGGTGGTTTTTTTTTTTCCTCCACATAATAGTAGAATGGCTGTTTTAAGGTATTTAGTATTTTATTCAGACTATTCAGCCTACAATATAAGCTGTTTCAGAGGAGATTTAGTACTTGTTGCTGTTACACTGGTCTTAGACTATTTACTCAAGCCATCAGAGTGGCAGTTGAATTCCTCTGGCTTTAGATCAATTCACCGCAGAAATCACATATGACATATGTTAAAAAAAGTACTATAATGCCATCAAGACACCTTATGGAAAGAGATGCTCTATGTGTCTTGTTAACTCCTGCCCTGATTCCCTGCGGTTGACTGCTTATCTTTATCCTATCCTCAAATCTTTGATTATGCTTACTGTTTACAAAGAATAGAGGAGAAAAAAGATTCTCTCAATATTCAGCTCAGGACACATCCTTTTCAGCTGCGGGACTCCATTCTTTTTGGAGACTTACGCAGCCTCCAATGGCCAGACATGTCACAGAAAAACAAGTAACTTCTGGGTTATTCTTCAGTCTAGTCAACAGATCAGCTCTTCTCAAATACTTGAGGAACAATATGGAAAATCTCAAAAAAAAAAAATTTACAAACAAAAACAGATAAGAAAATACAATAGTAGGGAAAGTACAAAGAAGATTTGGAGTTAGGTAAAACTATGTTTAGAATAGCTCTCACAGCTACATGAAATGAAAAATGGAAGTAGAGACATGAGATTTTTCTCCTTTCCAGAACGGAAAGATGAACAGAGCTTCATATTTCTAAAGAAATATACAAAGTAATGTAACAAACAGCATACAGAGACAATGCCCAGTAGAATGACAGAAGCTAAACTAAATAAACAAACAAACAAAAACACCTTGTTTCTTTGTTTGGTTTTTGTTTAAGATTTAAGATCTGTAGGCAATGAAGTTAGATTTCTGCCATGTATACAAATACTGAAAATACCACATTATGATGGTGCTTTATATCTACTTTCAGGTTAATGTTTTATTTTCTAACAAGCAGTCTTCTAGCAAATTTTTCATCTTAGAGAAAAAAATACAAAAGCAAAAAAATAATTACTTTCAGCTTATCGTTCACCTGAGACTTCCAATTCCAAAGATATGTTAAAATGGCTCAATACATTTAGGACTGTGTCTCAATTCTGTTTGCCTTGTTTAGGTACAGAACTCAGCTTGATATTTATTAGCCTACCACAGAGCATATTAGGGTTTCTGGTTGACACTCACTAGACTAACCATTGGAGAAAACCTGTGTCACCACAGTCTTAATCAAAATCATGAAGTTTCTCAAGATTTTTCAGTCAGGTAACAAAACCAGCCAGTGTCCTATACAACTATGAAGAAATATAGCATATTAAGGAAAAAAAGTTTAAATTATCATTTAAACCACTACACTATAAATTATTGCAATCTTAGATCAAGCATTGGAGTTCTTCCAATTCGTAAGACAGACTGTATTTTAATACAGTAGTTAGTGTGCTCCATCAATTCACGTAGGGTATTAACATAAAATAGTGAGCCAGGCTACAAAAAAAATTAAAAAGAAGAATGGTGATACATGATCTTTTACTATCAAAAATGTACACATACCTATCTGTTTTCAAGAAGATCTGATCCTACAGTGCCATTTAATAGATGTACAGCTGTACACAAGTAATTGCACATTCAAGCACGTTTAAAAGAAAATAGTCAAGCACACAAATGCACCTTCCTTATATACACAACACCAGCTTCCCTCTAAAAAATTATGAAAGCGTAAGTCTGACAGATTTCCTTCAATAGAAAAATTAAACAAAGCCACAACATCTTTGTTTTTTTAACTTGTTCATAGTAAAATTTCCATTCTCATCCTACTGAAAGGAAATAGCTTTTGAGAGTATTACACATGAAGCACCCTCAAACTGTCTTAATTTGAAGAAGTGCAACTGACGTAAGATAAACTGAACCCCCACTTAAAACTGGAAATTGAAGAGGAGCTACTGACACGCCTATCTGAACACCCAAGCTGACTATCATCAGAATTGGCTCCATACAGAACATGCATGTTTAAATGACCATACTTAGTGTAAAGTAGACTTATTCAAATAGCTGCACTGACAGCTTCCACATGGTTTAACTCAATGAGAACTGAAGTATCTACTCATTTGTACCACTGGAGATCTGCTCCATCAAGGAGCAAGATTAGACTTCCAACGTCAGAGAGACAATAATATTAAAGGATGTTGAAGTACAATTCAAATAAGTTTCAGACTTGTGTGTTCCTCAAAGTTACACAGCCTGCTATTTATTTATCACTTTCCAGATAGAAGTCATCTAGTGGACATAAATTATTGCTTTACTTATAAGAAAAAAATTTTAGCTGAGAAGTCATGTAAGGCTAGAGAAGAAAGAACAGCCAGCTTTCCAGGTAATCAAACAAAAACACGCTAACAACCTTGTAAGTGGAATTGCCACAACACATGTTAACCAACCTCCCTGGTCCCGCGCAAAGAGCTCACAGAAGTCATGATGTGTACAGGCTGTATCCTACGCTGTTTCCATTCTTGGTTTAATATTTCAGTTCTTTCCAGTATCTTCTGACGATTAGAATTAAACATACTCTAAAAATTAACAACAATTGTGAACATTACACATAAGCTGAAGACTCACTTGCTAAAATCTTAAGGAATCACAACATTTACTAAAAACACAAGCAGATTTTAAAAAGTCATCAACAGTGAACTCTTCAAAGTTTGTTTAAATGTCAGTCAGGCTCAATAGATTTCATTATCACTTTCTTGGACTAAAAAGAAGTTCTCATGTTTAGAGATCTAAAGGTTTAGCACAGAATTCTAAATGGAATTAGAAAAGAGTATGTAGCTAAACAAATTGCCATACTTTCTCTCTTCAGTCTCTTCTGATACTTAGCATGCTTGATTCAATCACATACAAATGTAACACACCTGCTTATAAAATGAGAGTTAAGACAAGTTTTCAGTATATTAACAATTTCATGAAATTGTTATTGCAGATGCTAAATGCAGGACAACTTTGAGAGTCATTCAGCACTTCAGAAAATTGATTCTGATAATAGTTGGTAAACAAGAGAATCAAAACATCCCATACCTTTACTTCATCTGCACGACGGAATCTCTTGAGCTGCCTCAGTCTCATATATTCTGATTTTACACGTTTTCGCCAACAAATTGGTCCTTTCTCAGATTTTTTTCCTGTTTGACCCATGACTAACCTGTAAGAAACAGCATCATATTAGTACTACCAAACCCAGCCTGTCTGCTTACAAAGGAAGTAAGAGCAGTGGAAAAGGAAGGACAGAGATATTTCTTCAATATCTATTATAACCATTCTTTTTCAGACACTTTGAATACCATCCCAGTCCAAACAACACCCTCATACTTAAGTGATAGACACTGAAAAAAGTAATTTTAGTTACAAATTAACAGGCCATTCAACATCTGGTTTAAGCACTAACTGCTATTGTTTTCTTAAAGAAAATTAAACTTCCACATAAGCCCTATCCATCAAAAATAGACCTATATGGAAACCACATAGAATTATATAAACAACAACAAAATAAACAGAATTCCCATCATTCTCTCGCATACCTGAAACAGTCTCAGAAAATCCCAAAACTATGGTCTAAAACCCAAGAGAAAAGAAAAACAGATCTAGCATAATCAGTTTTTCAGTAATAAAAGTAATTGTTAAATAATATAATAAAATCGAAAGGAAAATAATACTTTGTACTTGACAAGAAGATAAACCTCTGCACACTCTGGCCACTCCTCTGAAAACAACTAAATTTACAAGAACATTCCTCCTGTAGTCATTTCAAGCTGCTGTCTGGGGTACAACATAGATAACTAACTTGGTTTGAAGGTAGCAAATAAATGACAGAAAATAAAAATACAATATTGTCAATGCTAAGATACTTATGAAGAAGTTCTTCTAGATAAAATAATAATGTTAATCCGCAAAGATAGGTGGGAAACACACAGTGCATTAAGTCAAATAAGTGTAAAAAAAGCCTAGAAATGTCCTTTTAAATGTTATGTCCATAGTAAGACAAAAAGCATTTGAGTGAAGAGGAAGTGTACACAAGTGTATGTTATATAAAAATTACATGCAATGTAATGCAATGCATTACAGATTCAAGCTTGTAAAATATAAATCTTGAAAAACAGAAAGAAAACTTTTTTCAATATTGGCTTTTAGCAGAAGTCTTTCAAAAGAAGTGTCAACAGTTTACAGGCCGTTCTGGCCCGGTTACATGACTAGCCTCTACCAGCCCATAAAACCATGACAGCAAGATTTTGTATACTTTTGTGTACTTCTGGGCAGCTGAACATCTCCAAGGTAGAACTACAGTATTTCAACACATAAGAGGAAATTGACTGTTGGGTTTTTTTGTTTGTTTTCATTATTGTTGTTCTTTGTTTGGTATGGTTTTTTTCCCCCCTCAATCTCAGGAGAATATGAAAAAAAATCGGGAGGGCAGGTTGTAAGAAAAAAGCATTTTCATACAGGACAGAGTTAATTCCCATATTTCAGATGATCTGACACCTTTACATTAGGACTAAAGGAATTGTCAGTGGCATTTAAGAAACTAAGCTTCAGAAACTGGGATAAGTTGCAGAGAGAAGGATAGCCTATGCTGGATCAGGAGTAGAAATGGAAAAAAAAAAAAAAAAAAAAAAAAAAGACATGGATGAACTCTTACAGAAGGAAACCTATCTTAAGACAGTATGTTAAACAGTTTCAATTTAACAAACTAAAAAATGATGTTATATTGTTTTCATGTAATGGTCCAATTCTGTCAGCCCCAAGGCCATCTCCTCCTTCTGTCTGATTATCCTTTCTGGATTCTGCTAGCTATTTCTATTGTTTCAAATCTTTCTTTCTTATTTCTTCATCTTCTTTACACAAAGGGTCTACAGAAATCATTTAATAGTCTAAGTCCTGAAAATTTTATCTAGAAGAAAAACTGTGCAGTCAACTAGTCAACTTAGTTATTATGTTTGGGCAGTTTATATCATTTCCAAAACAAATAAAAGAAAGAAAGCATAACTCCAAAACAGTTATACCATCTCTAAAGAAAGCTCATCTTCCTGAAGTAATCTTGCTTGATCTTATTTGGTCTCATTCTATTGAAGAAAGCCTTGCCAGAACTCCTCGTGCCCTTCACAAAACAGGGAAGGCTGAGAAATGCAGCAAGTCACCTCCAAGAAGTTCTAGCTTTTACCTGACCAGTCAAGGACAGGCAAGTTATCTCATTCCAGACTGGACAATCATCTTCATGACATGAAAAGCAAGGGATGCATGCGTTCCACCTAAATGCAAAGTCCTAAGTCCTTGGGTCCAATATTGATCATAACCCAGTCAACTCTCCCAAGAGGGCAATGCTGCAGAACTCAAGTGACCCCATACTGCCTGCTCCATACAGCAAAGTGTACCCACACTCTTCTCTCCAGCAACACTGCCATTTCATCTGTTCCATTTCTTGTAACATTACAAACTCCTTGATGCCACAGCTATAATGATTTTACAGTATAAGTGTGTGGATAGGATTAGCCATTAGATATTCATACTAATGAGAAGAAGGATGTTATTTGAAGCAAAGCACCATCAAAACAAAGAAATGCATTGCTGGTTTTTTTTTCCCCATTCGTGCATGCATAGCTGGAAATGAACGGCAACAAGAAACTAGTGTCCTAGAATACGCATGCTTGTTTTAAATAAACTCTCAAGCATTTCACAACTAAGTTACGTACAAGATCCATTGGCTTTACAGAACGTTTTAAAGAAACTGCATTAGCTTAATTAAGACAACTACTAAACATCAGCAGCTACAGTGTTTACAATATATCTGGAATTCACAAGAGCCAATTAAGTATAGAAAAAATACTATTTCATATTGTTACTGTTTTGCCTACAGAAAATAAAAATAGTCTTATTTAAAGTAACATCCTATTTTTCTTTAGTCACTTTAATAATATTCATCAGTGCAACACAAGAATAGACAATTCTATAAATTAGGCAGTCTATTCAAGCAGTTGTTCCATTCAAGCAGTCATACTGCTGTCAAAAACTATACTTAAGCTCCTCTGGATACCTTGTCAAATTTCAGAAAAATAAAAATTTTCAAATTGGAAAAAATGGGGAATAAATGCAAGAGTCTGCTCTTTTAAAAGACTGTTGTAAATGCCACAATCGGGCTTAATATTACACAATATTTCAAAATGTAACAGATTACATCATCATCTGACTGCTCAGAAATTGAGATACTTAAGAATAAAACATACTGTGCATAGCACAACTTCTCAGGTCTTTGCAGTGAGTTAATATAAACTGAAAAAATTATTCATCTACTTTAATCCAACATATAAAGTGATAAAATACTGCACTTCAGATCACTCTTAACCAACAGCTTCAATACTGAAGGTGTGAGGAGGAAAATAACAGAAAACCCAACAGAGAAAGGGTATGTGTGGCCTGATGCAAACCAATGAACAATCAAGTAATAATGTTCCCGGGGCCTGAAGCAATGAAAGAATAAAATAATTCTGTCTGGGAACACAGGACTTTGAGAACCTCACATAAAGCCAGCTGTGCATGCATCCACATTTGCTTTTAAGTACCTCAAGTTCTAGGGTAACTAATAGAACTGCACAGCCCTACCCAGAAAACTGCATCACACTTCTAGATCTCTTCTACCTCACTGATAACATGAGTACTGTGACAAACTTTCATTAAGTTCTCAGGACTGGATGCACAAGTAAGCTCAAAGAATACATTTGAGCTGGCTTCATTAACAAATTTACGGCATCCGAAATGATGGTTTGTTTAGATTCAATACTACACAATGAAGATATTCATCCAAGTGATTTCCTCAGCAGCAACACCAGTTTACAATCAGCCCACCTTTCCCAACAGTGCCTGCTGAGTTGTAGCCACTCTTTGCGAAGGCATTCATGGTAAGCTGAATGAAATT
>PPHD01010230.1:0-19846 GCA_002909625.1 Bambusicola thoracicus
GAAAAACTTCCTCCTAATACCCAACCTAAACCTCTCCTGTCCCAGTTTAAAACCATTCCCCCTTGTCCTGTCACCATCCACCCATGTAAACAGCCATTCCCCCTCCTGTTTATACGCTCCCTTCAAGTATTGGAAGGCTACAATGATGTCTCTATGGAGCCTTCTCCAAGCTAAGCAAGCCTGTTCCCTCAGCCTTTCTTTATACAAACGTTCATAAAACATTCTCCTTCCAGCAGATGGCAGCATGAATTCAGGCTTTCTGAGGAGTTCAGATTTTGTAAGGAATGAAGGAAATGCTTAGGAGGTTCCAAATGCCCTCTTACAGTGTTGTTTACAAGTATCATTTTTTGATAGAATCGGGAAAGATTTGATAACTATTGATCTTAATGCTAATAAATACTCTAAGAAAGTCCTGTGGAGAGACACACAGTGAGAGCTCAGCAGAGAAATGCTGGGGAGGAACTGGAAGGAGTTCTGCTCCTGACTGCAGGGTGCTTTCAGGCCTGCAACACGGATGGGAAAAGCAGTGCTGGGCTGTTCCCCCCGCCCAGGGAATGAAGGTCGGTGCCTCGCATCCCTTGGGTTTTCTCAGTGAAAAATGATGCTAATGAGGGACACACAAATGATTATTTTGTACCACTCTTGGCTGCATTTTCAGTATTATTATTCTCTTTGCAGGCAGTGTCAGGACAGCAGAGCCGGTGGGAAAAGGGGCTTTTACATACAACTGTGTGTCACTGTCTGCTGGGAAAACCAGCTCTACCCCTACACTGTCCAGGCTGCAGGCAGGGAGGCTGCCAGCAAAGCACCCTCAGTTCTTCACCCACTGCTTTGAAATACCTCCCACTTCTCGGCCTTAGGGATGCTCTTGCAGGACATATGAGCTTGCTCAGATTTTGAGGATGGAGAAACAAGGCAGGGACTAATGTCTGTGCCGGCAAGACACAGTGGTTAAGGCTGATATATTGTGGCTGGCTCATACCTGGCCTGGGGAGCTAGACGCAGCTTGCGTCCTTACTGTTTGCTTTTATTTTATAGCTGTTGGCAGATTCCAAAAGAGCTAGGTGAGCACTTCTTTCTTATTCCATCAGAAAAAAAAAAAAAAAAAAAAAAAAAGCAGTGTTTTATTTATGTGGGATCACCATGTTCTTATGTGAACCAGGAAAGCATGGTATGTGCAGGCAATCATCAGCCCTCACGCCACTGACGTCCCGAGGCGGTGGTGTCTGTGTGCAGGTAACACCATGCAGCATGCACAGGGCTGGCTGTGAGCTTTTCACATCACCTGTTCCTTCTGCTCCAGATTCCAGCACAGACATGGACTGGAGTGCCAATGGATGCTACCACAGACCAACCAATGGATTTAACACTGTTGCTCCTCATCCGTCCTCTGCTGCCAGGGGGCAGAGTACAGCTCTGGGCAGGAGGGTTCTCTGCTGGCTGGGGGTACTTTGAGATGATTCATGGGAATGAAGCAGATACGTACACACACCAAAGCAAATGCGTAGTATTTATCTGTAATACATAGGCATGTATAGCTGTGTGGGTGTGTTCACTCCCCACCACATGCTGCCTTTGCCTGCAGCCTGAGATCCTGGTGGCTCTGCACCTGGAAGGAGCCCAGAGTGCTGTGCTCTGACCCCGTACTGCTGCACGAACAGAAAGAGAGGAATGATGCGGTGCGCCCACAGTCAGAGGGGATGCAGAGACATGTGGCCTGGCTCCTGATAAGCAAATGCTGCCTTTCATTACCCCTTACAATGGTGAAAAGCGTGGAGCCTTTCTCCTGGGGCAGGCGGTACGTGGGATGATGCTCTTGCTCTTCTCAATCTCTGTTTTTCCCAAGAGTCTCTTGTAGATAAAGCTGTGCAGTGTATCCCGCACACCTGTCTGCAGGGCTGCTGACCTCCTGCTGGCAGCTGGTGCCGGTCCCAGCCTGCTCAGCTGCTGCAGCCCGCAGAGGCGGTGCACAGCGTCCTGCAAGCAGCAGATAAGGCAGGATCTTGCAGAACTCTTCTTGGGCAATTTCTCTAATGTGTTAGGCACAAACAATCGTTCTTTCGGAGTCAGGCATGTGCATCTCATTCTAATTATTTTTTCCTCTTTAGCCCATTTCAGTTCAAGTTGTTGCCAGAAGCGATAGTGATAATGTTCTCTTTCCATTGTTACTATAGAGAGAGGATCTACTATAATTATTTCTTAAATTGAGGTTTTCTTTCATTGAAAGTGTTAAAATACCTGGGTGAAGGATAATGGATTCATACATCTCCCAGAGGATTCATTTTCAGGCTGGGCAGAACTGCTCCTTCCATCTCGGTCCTGACAGGACCTGCGTGCAGGGCTGGGGGAGACAGGTGCACAGGAGAGGGCTGATGCACCATGGCAGCGCGCAGGGTGCTGTGTCCCTGTGTGCACACAGAGCTGCAGTGCTTGCTGTCCCCGTGAAGGACAGCCTTAATCCCCAGGCCAGAAGGTGGCCAGCAGCATGGGCTGATCTCTTCTCCCACATCTGTCCAGAAGCACTGTGCTCCGAAACATCTGAGAAAACACTGTTCCTGCAGCACCATTTGCTTGTGGTTGAACCACCGCCTGGCTAAAGATGTGCTGATGTTGTGCTATGCAGTGCGATGTGATTTCAGCTCTGCTGGCTGCTTACCATCGAACCAACACTCCATGGTTTTGTTGTGATGCTTTACAGAGCCATGGCTGAGTCGATGTATGTGAGGTGTGGTCACCTCAGACCTGATCTGAGCACTCCATTATGCTATGGAGTGCTACTGGCTCTCAGATGCGGTTTAGTATCCTGTTTTCAATACAATGATCCTTACAACTTTCCTGCCACCCGGGCAGAGCTGATGTCAGCCTCCACTGCCAGCTTGTAACGCAGTTATGAGTGTGAGCAGGAGATGGATGAAGATGAATTGCAGTAGAGAGGAGAAGCTCATGCTGGTAAGTCAATGGAACTGCAGCTTTGTTGCAGCTGCAGTCTTTTTCTCTGAGTACTGACAATGTTGAGACCTCTCCTTGGAAACTGAAGCATCACTCATGGACTCCAAAATTGCTGTGGAGCAATAGAAGAGCTCCTCCTCCACTGCCATCGCACAGTTGGAGGGTGACACTAGCACAGGTTTCCGTGGGTCTGCATAGGGTCCCCAATGTGCTCTGTCACATCTGAAGCACACAGCTGGAAGGTGCTGCGCTCTGCCCACACATCTTGGCAGACGATGAACCTGCTGATATGGGACTTGCTGGGGTGTGGTCTGAGTCCTGCTGAGCTCAGCAGCCTGCTTGGCACAGGAGAGCACTTCATTAAGTGCTAGAATTTAGGAGATGGAGTATTTTCCCTAAAATAAAAAAAAAATTAAAAAAATTAAAAAGAATTACAAATAGAAGTATTAATGGTGCTCTATTTCCCCAGCCTTGTCTTCAATAAAAGTCTAATGAAACTGTGTCAAAAAGGGTAAGTAACTGTTAGATGTATAATTAAACCTTCCTATTTAATATGGGGCACTGCAAGATCAAATAAATCGAGATTTCCCTCTGGATATATTACCTTACTGAAAGCTGTCAATACTTTTTAACTGGAAAGTCAGTAAAGATGTTTTCTTCAAAGAATGGGAAAGTTGCAACTCACCTCACTGTCGAATATTAGCTTTAGGAGAAAAAAGTGAAGACTATAGTGAGAGCTTATTGATTGCTCCAGGGAGAGCAGGCAGTGCCTCCAGCTCTGGGTACTTCCTCAGTGTTTGGTGGTGGTGTCCTCAGCCTTTTGTCTGCAGGTTCATCATCAGCATTTCACCCTGCAATAATTTGTGGTTAACAAAGAGACGGATAACGTTACCGATGGCCCTTCCCATGAAAACAGTGGATGCTTGATTTCATCCTCCTTATCACATCCTTAAGGAATGAAGAAACAGGTACAGGGAGTCCTGCACAGCTGGCGAAGGAAGGAGCTCCAGGAATGCTTCTGAGTTCTGCTCCAGACAGATTCCAGACAGTGCAAAAGAGCAAAGCAGCCTTTGAAGTGCTGGGAAAAATAAATATTTTTAAAGGATTTCAGCATAGTTAACATAAAACATCTTGATTTATAACAGTCTAATTATTACAATCATTAAAAGACCGTGATTATCATTAAAAGGCTATTATCAGAAACGAAATGCTAAAAACAAATGGTATATATAAAACAGGATCATACATATTTCATAGAACATATTATACTGCAAAATAAGTTGTCATGTCGCCATGGCAATGACTTTTAAGTTACCCTTTTTGATGCCTTAATGCACTGCTCTGCATGTTGCAGTGCCAAGTCTCTGAATGTGCCCAACACTCATGAGTTCCAACTGAGAATGAACATAACGGGGCAATTATACACCTAGCTGGCCACTTGCATACATAAATAGTGTTTGCCAGCATGGGACACGTCCTGCAGTGTTGTTGGTGTTCAAACTGAAGCTGGCAGGCGGTGTAGGTCTGCCTCTGCCCCCTGCTCCTGCAGGACAGGGCTGTCCCAGCTCGCTCCACTCCCCAGCACCCTGCAGGGCCCGGCAGGACAGGGCACTGCTGACACAGCAGCAAGAACAGTTCATCTTCTTGACATCCGCTGGTTAGCATTCAATGATTTGGTGCCCCATAAGCTTAACTTTCAATATTGGGTTTTCCATACCGCTCCCAGTGCAAAGCATTTAAGCTTCAAATGTACGTGCCTGGATCTCACAAACCACAGACGTATTTATTTAAGACCTTGATTGCTTGTACTTCTAGGTACCCCCTAATGAAGGAAGCCTTCAGAATGTAATTAAGGCAATATTAGTCTTTTCATTTTAATTAAATTTGAGGCTAGGATAGGTAGGAATAGTTTTATTGTAGACTATGGGGCTCCTCTAGATTGCGTTTCTGAGAGGGATGTCTGGCTGCAACAGCTTTAGAAAAAGGAGCGGACTTCTGAGTTACATTTGTGTACTTAAGTTTCATAATATCTTTATAGATATTCTCTTCCTTAGTCATTTCATGAGTATTGACCAATTTTTGTGCCAAAGAGCTAACAATAAGTCTGATAAGATCAAAGTGGGATTAAAAGAAATCCTGTTTTGTGGTGCAGAAGAGAACAGGTTTTATGTATCCAATCTTAGGACAGCAGAAGAGACGTCTGTGTGGTGGGTGCCGAAGTCTCATTCACTCTCATTGCATTGCCTGGAATGGAAGTAAGTGCTCAGCCCTCAGGTGGCAGAGGGCATTTGGTCACAAACCCTTCCCTGAAGTTGAGGAGCCTGGAGATGCAGTTATCCAGGTGAATTGCTTCCTGATGGCGTGGAATTCCTGTAAACATCCTCTCCTCTGTCACACTTTGCTGTCTGGGCTTTCCTTCTTTTCCTCCCTGCTGTGCTCCGGCCCCCATCAGCCTGCATAGTCTGACAGGTCAATGCTGAGAGGTCCATATGTAAACCAACAACATTCCCTGACACCTGGGAAGAGGCCCTGCCAGAAGTTGCTGCCTGGAACAACACACACTGCAAAATGCCCACTGTCCTGCCTCAGAAAACAGCCTTGGAAGTGGAGACCTGACTGCACCAAGTAGGGAGTCTCACACTCTCTCTCAGCATTTCAACTGGAAGCAACATGAGCTTTTCCTTCTCCTGTTTTTTTTTTTTTTTGTGTGTTTTTTTTTCCCTCTCCCCATGCTCTGTTTCTGTGCTTCCTTAGTTTTGTAGGGCAGCATTCCAGACTGATGTGTAGCCGAAAGGTGAAGGCACATTTGGTATGCACAGGGCTAGGCTTACATCCTCACCCATACATGGATTACAACATGGCCACCTGAGGCACGTTCCTGCAGATCCCTGACCCTGTAAGGCTGGAGAGAAGGGGCTGTAAGTAGAGGGAAGACACGAGGAGCAGGAAGAGATCTGTGGCTGCAAATAGCAGAAGGAAAGGAGCTGGGAAAGATTTCCAGGGGAGCTCTGAATGCTCCAGGTACGAGTGATGTTTTGCACTTCACAAGTACTTTTCTTCTGTGGATCAGTGTGAGTTTTACTGCTTCAATATGAGAAGTAGGAATCCTATACATCTAAAGGGATTATCCTATGCCTAACATGATTAATACCTGATTAGATATTGATTATTGAGCTGAAAAACTGAGGGAGAGGAGATAACTGCTAAGTGCTGCCCTTTATGTTAATCCATTAACACATTCAGCAAGAGAGATAACGCCTATTTCCTGGTGGTCCTTGAGCACCTTCTTTCTTGTACCAAATCCTCCAGTTTCCCCAATTTAAAAATATGATTCATCACATTGCAAAAAAGTAAAAACAAAAACATCCGGATTCACACAGGTTGTTATTTCATTCCTCTGTGGACTGCAGCCATTTGCTCAGGATTAGCACATCTAAGAGGCAGAGAATGGAGAAGAGAGTTTCCGTGTGTGAATGCAGGTGAAGGATGAGTTCAGGTGGGAGTTGAGCTGAGGGTGAAGGAAGTTATTTCAGATCGTTCTTGTGTTATCTCCTCCCTGGTTGCAGGCTTTCCTACAACTATAGGTGAAGGAGTGTTATGTGCTCGGGAGCAGCTGTAACTGTAGTGCCTGCCTACACCCAAACAGCACACCCTGTGGATGGGGCAACACTACAAACATGTCATTTCCGCAATCAGGGTGCCTTCAGCAAACTTCAAGGTGACACTGCAGTCACTCAGAAATTACACAGCTGCGTTAGTGACATTCATGTCATCCTGACACAATGGTGACATTAGCATCTAATTATCTTGTAGTCAATTTAACATCAGTCACATCCTGTATATCATGTATTGTACAGCCTTGATTAACTGAATCTCCTGGGGGCATTAAGTAAGTTCAGATCACCAAGAACTCTGGTGACTGAGGAAATTTTCAATAGATTTGGTAGGTGTTGCAGGGCTGAACTTTGGTAGAATGATGGGATGTAATGCCTGGATGACTGGGATGTTCATAACAGTGAGAATGAACAGTAAGGAAACACCTGGATTCAGATAGGCATATCTCAATGGCCGTCTGACTTCCAGAAGCTTCTCAGCATGTCCAGACACAGTGTCTGCATAATGCAGCAGCCTTGGTCATGCAGCAGAGAAAAGGGTGTGGGGATACACGAGGGAAACTGAGATAGGAAGATCCTCACGATCAGCCCAGCATAATTACAGCCGACCTGACTTAAAAGCATACAGCTTTCTCTTCTGCTTAGGCCATCACTAATTTCTCATTAGCAGCAGCTGAAGCCAGAGTAGTCACATCATTTGTAGCAACTGGACAGAACAGTATGATAGGAAAAGGTGTTTCACCAGAGGTGTAATGATGGAAGGACCAGCATGATAGAAAGGTGCTGTAAGGGAAGAAGATTACTTACCCGTACCAGAAGGTTCCAGGTTTGCAGGGAAAAGCTCTACCAAGGAGAGATCTCCAGCAAGAAATCCCTCCCCAGTTGCAGTCAGCCCTTTAATGGGAGTCTAGGAGAGGTGCAGCCAGGATCCACCCCTTCCTGTCCCACTGCTGAATTGCCTTCACCTGTGCTCCCAGGGCTGACCCGGTCCTTTCCCCAGGTGCTCAATCAGTGGTTCAGGCTGGGATTCAGCAGTTCCCATACACCATTACTGCACAAGATGGTGAAGCTTAGTTTATATGAGCAAAGGATAGGGTGATCATTGCTATTGTTACTGAAGGTGGATCTCTTTGTTGAGGCACTGGACATCCCACTGAGGCTGGTCGGGCAGTAGCAGCAAATGGCCAGGAATGCATGCCACAGAAAAAATCCAGCCCTGATGTGGGGTAGAGAAATGATCTGCACGAAATGGCCAGCTATGCAATCCTTAAGACTTTAAATCCTGCACCTCTGTGAGATGTTCTTTGTCTCTGGGTGAATTTTACTGAATGATGTTGAGTTCTCTGTAAAAGCATGCACATTTAAAAGATACTGCTATTAGTAATAATAAGTGCTCCTGAAGAACGACTGATTTTCTGGGTTCTTGAAGGCTAGCACCAGAATGCTTTCCTTTATTTAATTAGCTGGCAGTTGGTGCATTTCTCTCAAGAACTGTTTGTTGTAAATGTCAAGTTTTCTGTTTCTCAATATACCCCTTTATTTTTTTTCCACAAACCATTTCTGATTCTGATTGATCTCCATTTGCTATTAATGTCTTCTTCGTTGTTTTACTCAAAACTATTACAAATTGATGTCTGAACCTAATGATACTCGTGTTAGAGCTCATAACAAAACAAAACAAACCACAAATACTGCTTTACATCTCACTACTACTGAAATGAGGATGTATTTATTTATTTTTCTTTTAGTGGGTGACGTGATCTGGGGACAGTTTTATGCTGGTACCTTGTGTAGGTAATCACACTGAAATGCCGTCACCTTGCCTTACGGCTTACAGTCGCTTTTGGTAATTGCAGAACCTGGTTTTAATGACATGGTTAGTAACAAATTGCACCGGCTACTCAGAGCAGTTGTCCTGATGTTATAAGTCAGCTGCTTAGATGGTCACAGGGGAAATCTTATCGTTATTCACAGAGACAGAGAAACAAACATTAAATTTAATTGCACCACCGAGCACCACAGTCATAATCTTTATATGACAGTTAATGCTTTCATTACTTATCAATTCACTTATTACGTTACTCTTTCAAACAGCTAAGCATCTAGGAAATTGGAGTAGATCTTTCTCTTCTGCATATGTAAAGACAGATAAATGGCAGAATATGATTGAATAAGCATCCTGAATAATTTTATTTTATATGAATAGTTTTACTAACTCCTGGTGTCGTCTTTATATGTTTGATTAAATACATTTTCCTTTCAAATTTTAAAAGTTTTCATCCATCTCACACAGGCCTTATTTCAACAAAGCTTGCAGTGCCTCGTTAGATTTTAGCAGATGCTAAAGCAGGTCTTTTTCAGAAGCATTCTTGGCACATACCTGGTTTGTACAGCTGGGTTTCACAGTGTATTAATTCCTACTGGCACTATCAACGTGTACACGAGTAATCCCAAATCTGTCAACAGTGTCTATGAGTTGAAAATTAGTTGTGTCCTTCAGTACTTCCCTGATTTCCCACACTGTTCTCCTGGAGAAACTGACTGCTCGTGGCTTGGGCAGGTGCACAGTTTGCTGGGTGAAGAGCTGCCTGGGCTCTGAGTCACAGCGAGTGCAGTGGAAGTCCTGTTGCTGGCTGCTCACCAGAGGTGTCCCCCAGGGCTAAGTACTGGGGCCAGTTTTATTGGACGTTTCTATCAGTGAGCTGGATAAAGCGATCAAGTGCACCCTCAGTAAGTCTGCAGATGATACCAGCTAGGTGGGGACTGTCAGTGTGATTGAGGACAGGAAGGCTTTGCAGAGGGATCTGATTAGGCTGGTTCAGCGAGCTGAGGCCAATTGCATGAAGCTGAGCAAGCATAAGTGCTGAGTTTTGCACTTCGCCCATAAGAACCTCATGAAACAATGCAGGCCTGGGGAAGAGTAGCTGGATATGTCCCATCCCTGGAGGCATTCAAGGCCAGGCTGGATGTGGCTCTGGGCAGCCCAGTCTGGTGGTTGGCGACCCTGCACATAGCAGGGGGTTGAAATTAGATGGTCACTGTTGTCCCAGGCCATTCTATGATTCTATGATTCTATGATATATGCCTGGCAGACAAGGACCTGAGGGTGCTGGTCAACAGCTGGCTGAACGTAAGCCAGCAGTGTACCCACGTGGCCAAGAAGACCAATGGTATCCTGGCCTGCATCAGAAGTAATGTAGCCAGGAGGACCAGGGAAATGACAGTCTCTTTGTATATGGCAGTGTGAGATTGCACCTCGAGTGTTGTGCTTGGTTTTGGGCCCCTTGCTGGCAGAAGGATGTTGTGTTGCTCAAGTGTGTGCAGACAGAGAAGAGCAACTAAGCTGGTGAAGAGTAGACTAGAAAAGAAGTGCTGTGAGGAGTGCCTGAGGGAACTGTGGTGGTTTAGTCTGAAGAGGAGGCTGAGGGGAGACCATACCTCTCCATGTGAAAGGAGGTGGCAGCAAGGAGGGTTTTGGTCTCTTTTCTCAGTGATAGATCTCAGGTTGTGCCAGGAGAGGCTTAGACTGGATATTGTGAAGAGAGAGCGGTCAAGCATCAGAACAGGCTGCCCAGGGAGGTGGTGGAGTTCCCATGCCTGGAAATATTTAAGAGATGTGTGGGCTTGGCACTAAGGGACATTTACTGATGAGCGCAGTAGGAGAGATTGGTGGTTGGATTTGATTATCTTGAAGGTCTTCTCCAACCTGTATTTTTCTATGTCTATTTTTGTAGAATAAACTTTGTTTACATGCCTGTTTAAATGCTGAGAATAATCAGGCCAATAAGGGAATCAAACAGCAAAAAAGTCACACGCATGTATTTAAGTTTTGAATTTACTTTAATGAGTTTCATGAAGATCTTCTGTGAAGTTGCTTTATATAGAACCAAAGTGTGGTGGTCATTCCAAACCAATCCTGGTATATCTTTTCTTTAATTATCAGACAATATCTGATAATAAAAACATAAGCATGGGTTGATCAGTCTGCACATGTGCCCAGCAGTCGCTCATGGAGGGCATGCAGTGAAGCCTGCTAGGTGGTATTGCCTGTGGGTTGGGCTTTGCTGCAGAGTAGTTGACCTTAATACAGTCTAGCTTCTTGCTGAGTAAGTAACTCAAAGAGTATTTAAAAATATCTGTTTGATATCTGGAGAGAACTTAAGTTTAGTCGTATTTTCTACTGCCCTTGAAGATATGCATGGTTGATAGAGGCAAAAAAAAGAAAAAAAAGGTAATACTAATTTGTCTGCTTGGTGTAGAGAACACAGGTAACTGCTGAACCTCTCTGTTTCATGCTGGCATCAGACAAGCTATATCCATAATTTTGCCTTTAATTAAAACGGGGGATTGTTTTCTTTGTTCCCAGCAATGATATCAGTGATGTATCCAACAGCAGGCGCAGTATGTGCCAGCTTTCTTCTGATTCAGTAATTCTTGCTATGCACCTTGAATTAAGCTCTAAAACCAAAACTCTTCAGCAGTCTAAGGCTTTAACGTATTTTTGAATGATTATACTGTTGGTAATAAAGGTTTCACATGGAGTGAGAAGGAGATGAACATTAAAATAGTCAGGTTAAGTGGCACAATAATTGAACCTGCTAACAAATTGGGGAAGAACCCTTTTTGTAATAATTTATTTGCTTTGCATAATACTTGAGTCTAAAGCAAACTTTCTTCAGTGTGCTGTTGATGTGCGTATACTTGATATGCCATGTTAATAAAGCACATAAAAATTGAATAATCTGCAGGTTGTCCTCTTAATGTGCAGCCTTGCCGTTACCCAGGGTGTGCATAGAAAACGAAGAGTTCAATAATTCATACACTGTTCTTTGTACTTGGCAGAATTCAAGAAGCCAGGGTAATCCTGCCTGGTAATGAAAGATCTCCCTGAAGTAAACCCTTCAGGAGGAACAAGCCCTACTAAATGAGAGGAGCCTGGAGCACCAATTCTTGCTGTTTCCTACCGACAGCTCCCTGGTGTCACACTCCAGTTCCCTGGCCACTGCAGTCACCATCACCCCTCAGGGTCTGCAGACTGTAGGTGGCCGTGGTTTTGCCCACACTCCTAGCTCTGCTGTGCTTTGCAGGTGCTGAGCTGTCTGTTCCTGACCCTAAGTGAGTCCGCGGGTGGTGTTTCTCAAAGCAGGTCTGATAGTGACGTGGGTTGTCCCTTTGCCCAAGGCCAGCAGTAGCACTGCCTTGTCACAGCAAGAACTGCCTGCAGGGCAATAGCACTCGCTGTCCCTGCAGGCTGCAGCTGCACAGCCAACCCCACACCAGAGTTAAGTTATTATCTGGCAGTGACTACCGGCTCTCGGCACCTGCATGTTGCCTCTTCTACCCTCCCCATCACTGTCTTCAGCACAAACGACTTGGTAAAATCACCATACTCTGGGTTCAGGACCCAACATGCTTCTGTTACTTTTAATCCAGCACCCAACTCACCACCTTCAGCATACTTATGAAGCAATAAAACAGCAGCAGGTTACCACCTTCATTTATTTTGTTGCGTAGTTTGATCTGTAACTATCCGGTGATGGCGGTTGCAAGGCTGGCTCCTCGGTCTCACTTTGTGTTTGTTTCAGGAGCAGTAGACACTGCCTGCTTGGAAGTTGGTGTTCAGCACCTCCCAGGGAAATGCAGGGCAGTGGGGAGCTGTGCTGGGATGGTTGGGGTGAACCACTCCTGTCTGAAGGCACTGCTTGTGGGCTGTGAGTACCCTGCTGTGAGGGTTGGCCATGGGCAGAGCCTGGCTGGGATGGCAGCTGCTGGCAGCCCCGGGCCTGAGGGGCATCACTTAGATCTTTGCCAGCCTTAATGATTCTGTATTTAAATTATTCTTTAAATTGTTAGCACAACTGTGACAATTACAGTGGCAGAGATGGCGTGTGTTTTTTCCTACCAAACTTGTGCTCGGTACGGCTATGACAGAATGAGTTATCAGTGCTATACTTCGTGTATTGACTTTTAATCTACAGGGCTTAAATGTGCCTCTTAATTGTACGTGAGATTTATGAACATAGTATTAAATTGCTTGTCTGGGAGTTTTTCTTTTAAATAACAAAATGTAAATTGCAAAGCTTTTCTGAAGTTCATGAAATTCTTGTCTATAGGTCCATCAGTTCCCTATGAAGAGCCAGCCAGTGCTGTGTTACCTGTGGTTTGCCTGGGGGGATACTGAGAAAACATAGTCCAAATTAATACTAGCATAGGTTGCTCCATGCATAAGCTTGCATAGGCAGAATAAATCTGGCTTTTCCCCCAATTTTTCTGTCCCCGTTTCAGGGAGCCCTGGGGTTTGCTTGCACACCAGAGCCTGGAGCAGAGCAGCAGGTTGGCAGCTCTGTGGAGGTCTGCAGTGCCCCAGCCAGTTCTGCACCTTCGTGGGTCACAGGAAGGCTGAGAGCTGCTGTTTTAACAGAATGTGGAATGCATCAGGAAAAAGTCACCTGTCTTATTTTTAAGTCATGTTTTTTTTTAACGAGGGTTATGATTGGATTCTTCAGCAATGTGCCCTTCCAGGCTTAACCAGATTTGGAACGTGGCCATGATTTAAGTCTAGTTTATAAGTGACATGAAAGGTTACATGGTTAAATGATTGCCACATCCTGTATGTGGCCAATGATAACTGAGACTGTAAAAGAAAAATGCTGGCAACACCTGCATGAATTAGCAAAAGGATTTGCTCTGCCTGTGCTAATATTGATTTTGATTTTTCCTTCCCCTTTTGCAATTTCTGGCTAATGAATTTCTTGGCAAGGGTACTTGCCAAAAAAAAGGAAAATTTTGGTCAAACGTTGTAAAATTTTGATGGCATACAAAATGAGGGTTTTGATTCCAGAATATATTTGCTACAACCCATTTCAAAGGTTTATCTTGCCAAGAGAAGTATGAAACATAATCTGACTTGCTTGCAAACAGACAGTAGACAATAATTTCTGGGATGTATCAATGCATGACTAAAAAATAAATACTACTTAAAAGCAAATTGTGGTCTCTCAGGCAAAGGCTTTTGAATAGTTATTTCCTATATTCTGTTTACGCGAATTGCAAAGCACAGTGTGACTTCTTAGAACTTCACAGCTGAACACAACTCAGGAGCTCATTTAGTGTTGGTATCAAAGCTCATGTCTTCCATGACTGAGTGATGAGAAGGCAACGAGACCAGTGTGCGTGCAGCAGGGATGTGTGGGCTATCTGCTTGCCCGTATGTCTGCTCCCTCCCCAAAGGGTGCTGGCAGTAGTCACCGCAACTCTTGTTGCTCCATGGCTGTGAGCAGCACTTGTTTTCTGTCCATTTGTCCAGCCCTTCCCAACAGTACCTCTCAAAGCACTGTACAAAGAAGGCCAGCAGTGTCACCCCATCATTTCCAGATGGGAAAATCACAGCAACAGAGCACTCAGCTAGAGGCATGCGCGTCCAGGGTCTGGATGAACCTCTGCTGCATTTGATGTCATCAGAGTTATTTTAATTTTAAGCTAATTTTTTATATTGTCAGACTCAATATCATCAGTGTCACTACCACGCCTATCTGCAGCAAGGCCATCGCTGCTCTGACACCGTGGTCGTGGGTGTCACTGCTGATAATTTAAGCTTGACATTTGAAAGATTAATTTACCATGAAAATGACCCTCAGGAGACTAGTTCAGACACAGAATGAATCATACGTGAAAAGCTGGATGTCTCATTGTTTCAGAAGTTCTAATTAACTTTTTTTAATCATCAGAAGTAGTGGCTGCAGATACATCATGGCTGCCCATTCCATCCCACTGGGATGGCCACAGGGATCACATCCCTGGCTCCTGTTCTCTGGTGGGTAGGTTGGCTTCTGTGTCATTCTGGAGCTGTGTCGGTCCATTTGCATCTCCTGCAGTTTCACTGAGAAGGCCACAAAGCACCTGTTGGATGAAATTGGAGAAAAATTATTTCAAACGCGTATTTTTCTGGGTGGCTCAATCAAATAATTTTGCAAAAGTTTTTAAGCTCTCTGTGAGATGTGCTGGGGGTGAGGTGGTGCATCTCCTTGCACATGAAAGAGGTATGAAGAGGAGGGGGATACAGCACAACCAGCAGCATGAATCGGTCTAGCAGTAGATGAAAAGAAAATAATTTCTTTGTTTTCATTTCCTTGGATCCTGTTTGTTAAGTGAGGTCATGCAGAGGCTCCAACGCACCGTATTTGGAGTCTGACAGTCTGTGTGCTCAGAATTAACAGTCATCCAGGACTTGCTCCTCTTTTGGCTAATCATTATCTAGACATTAATAATGGATCTTCAGTAAGCTCTTCAGAGCACTGATGTGTTGTTTTGTTTTCTTTTTTAAATAATAATTGAATTTTCTCTACGTTCTCTCGGGAACCAAAAGTATGAGCTCAGCTTGGTGTAATTTGAGCACCAGTCCTATGGTGGGTTCAGCACAGGTGCCTAGGAGCCTCTGAATTGCCATGTTTGTTGAGGTAAGACAATAACTGATGATGGTAATTTGTAGGTTCAGATGCCAAGGTGCTAGAAGTAGGTTGCTTCCATGGGGAGACCTCTGATGTGAAATGCATTGTTTGAGCAAGGCCTCTGGGGTGGGCTGTGCCCAGCCAGTATGACAGCATCTCTTCTGCAATGAAGTGATACTCTGGGTTTGCTCTCACCAGAACTGCCCTCCTCTGCTTCACCATGATCCCGGTGCACCGTTGCCGTTTGTGCTTCAGGCTCCTGCACTTCCTCACCTCTATGCTCAGCAGCCATGTTCCCCTGGTGCCCGAGCTGCACCTGCAGACTGCCCTCTCCCTGTTAATTCTGGGGGCACTGGTGTTTTTTCCCCCCTTCATTCCATATGTAACAACTCTGTCTTGAACGGGCTGAACACTTCCTGATGGCTCTTGCTTGGAATCTTGGCACTGGTGGAGTTGGAGGACAGACAACTCATGCATTACATTTCATAGAACAGATTTCTTTTTTGAAGGAAAAAACACCCAAAAACCTGCATTCACAAAAAGCATTTTGTAGCACGTGTCAAATCCATCTGCACATGTAAAACATGAAAGGGAGGTAAAAACTGTTATTAAAATGGAAATGCAAAAATGCTATAATAGATAGGGGATTCAGATGACCCAGCTTTGGCTACAGCCAACCCTACGATTCCCAGTGTATGGGTCTACACACACAATAAACACATCTCCATCAGCAGAGGGGAGCTCTGGCTGACATTTGTGAGCAACTCTGTGTGCAGTGCTGGGGCTGCTCACAGCCACTGCTCTCAGGCCGGGCTGTGGGCTGGCAGCCAAGGCCCAACAGTCACCTCTCAAGTTCATTCGCTTGCATTCACTAAAGTAACTAAATTCTGAGTGCAATGCTCCCCCGGACCATCTCCTGTGGGATTTTATCTGAGCTGGTGTACAGGTGTGTTAAGTGAAGGCAGAGATTTCTGGTCACTAAAAGCCATTATTTAAAAGGTTTGTGCTTGTAAAGATGCAGGTAGATGCCTACTAGGATTTTTTAAAAACCGAATTATTTTGGAAATATGCTTAATTCTTATTAATTTCAGTATTTTCATCAACTTAAATCTAAGCTCTCCTTTCAAGGCACTCTCTTCCCTCTCCTATGAGGACTCTAGCCTGGAGCAGAGGAGGCTTAAGGGACCTTATCAATCTCTAAATCCCTGCAGAGAGGTGCAAGGGGACAGAGCCAGGCTCTGCTCAGCAGTGCCAGTGCCTGGCCCAGAGGCACTGGGTGCAACCTGCAGCTCAAGAGCTGCCCCTGCCCAAAGACAGCATGATGTGACGTGCAGGCATGGAGCCCTGGTACAGGGACTAGCAAGGTGCTGGGATCTCATCCGCGGAGATTCTGTAAAGACACCTGATGTGGTGCTGGCCACCCTGCTCTGGATGGTCCTGCTGGGGCAAAGGCTGGAGCAGAGGGATCCAGCGTGGCCCCGCCAACCTCAGCCATTCTGTGACCCTGCATCTCTAGACAGTTGGAAAGTTGGAGTGGTTGTGAGCATGTTTTATGCCTAAAGGCCATCAGGAGGCTGGCTTCTGAATACCACCATGGCAAATTACAATGGCAAGTTCCCAAGTGGACAGTTTATTTCACTGTGTCCTTTCAGCCTCAGCTGGCTACAGGTCTGGCTGTGCACACTGTGTTCAGAGCTGGGACGTACAGACAGGTTGCAGTGGTGGAAGTCTGAGAGCTCCAGGTGAAGGAGGAAGCTGCTGTGTGCCTGGTGAGAGGTTCCTCCTGGACTGGGAAATGCCATTGGTGCAGCTACCTGCTAGACCCAGAAGCTGCTGCAGAAGGCCTTTGCATTGCAGTGCCCTTTAAAATTTCTTACTGTCAGAACAGTGTCTGTCCATGGGGAGTTCAGGAAATCAGGGCTGTGCAGCAAGAGTAATGTGAACACTCAGAGCAAAGACATTAGTGGACAATGTAATAAGCAAGCGAGCAAATGAATACCTGGAGCCATTTATCATGAATGGGAAACGCAGGCAGAGCTCTCTGCAGCTCTGTTACAGGGAAAAGCAGCTCCATGACAACTTGTCTATCAGTGTCAAGGAGACTCTCTAATTTACTGACGTCTGGAGATAGCTGCCTCTGGGGGAAATAAAGACCATGGTTATTCACTCAGGCACCAGTCAATGCACAGAATGTGCTGTGTGCTGCGTGGAATGGTGCTGGTAGCGCCGTGCCAGAGCAAGAGCCCTGCCTGGTACATGCAGTGCTGAGCATAACTTTCTTGAGAACAACTCTGGAGATCTGCCCAGATGGTGTACTACATCCATACCTCCAATGTACCAATTAGCATCCGAGCAGGCAGTGTGGATGGTTACCAGCACTTTCTCTGTGGTCTGGTATTGGAATTTTACTACTTCCCTTAAAAAAAAAAAAAAGAGTCCTGGCTGCAGCCTGCTAGCTGGCAAGTGCAAAACCCAGCACCTGTGTGCTGTGTCCTGCCTGGGCACTGAGCAGCATGCCTGTCGCCTCGGTGCCTGCTGGACCATCTGCACTGTGTCACATGTGATTTGCACTGGAGTGGGCAGGATCACCTGGAAAAAGGAATACAGCAGCAGCGCTTCTCTGAAGTCGTCTTCTGCCCTTGCATCTTTAATGCTCCACACCCCCATGTCCCTCCGGATGTGATGCAGGAGGACGTGCTCGGCACTGACAAACGGTCCTCCACTGCAGAAGGCACACAGCTCTGTTGGTTGTGGCACACGGTGTGGGTGGGCTCTCTGTGCCCTGCGAGTGAGAGAGTGAACCTACACAACCGGGGGGAGAGTATTTCGGTTTGCATTCCCTCTTGGTAAGAAGGTTATTGAGAAGATGCTGTGAGAGGATGGGAATGTACTTCAAAGCCATTTTGGACTCACAAGTAATGATGGCATCTTTGTGGCACAAACAGAAGAATAATCAGCCACAACAGGAACCCCATTTTGTTTCTTGTTTATTTTGGGTCATTTCAGTAGATATTTGCTGGGAACTGTTCTAACTTGCTTAACTTATGTCTGTGTAATGGGAAGCAGATAGACTGATTAGTAAGTTCTTTAATGACTTTTGATAGTTTTAGCCACTGTTGATGATTAGCTGCTGTCTGAATACAGTGCAAGAGGGACTCATCTGCTTCCCTGTTTGGGTGTGTGGAATGTTGCCAGATATTGGAGGCACATGCTGCTAAATCATAGAGTGCACAGAAGGGTTTTGAGGCGTGCAGTGCTACCCACATACATGCACAGCAACGTGTGGACTGATGGAGAGAAAAGGAGGCAATGAATTCAGGCTGTGGTGGTGCCAATGTATCATGTTTCCCTGATTAAACTGTGTTTAAATACAGTGACACTATGAAATTACTACTGGGATGACGTGGGCCACTGACTGGTTTTCCATCCATCCACAACTCAGCTTCAGTTTCTCTACCTGAGAAAGCAATGCACTGTTGTTTCCGTCTCCTGTACAGGCGTGATTCGTGGCTCTTGCTCAGCTGGGATAAATCTGTTGGTAGGAAACGTGCCTCACTTCTAGGAGGGAGGATGACACGATCCGTATCCTAGAAGTCTTTCAATCAAAAGCTGCAATATGGGAGCACCGTCATGCAAAGACATGCTGGTAAGCCTCAATTATCAGCCCACTTTCTGGGGAATTTTACTACCTGGTCCTTCTCAGTGTTTCTGTGTTCTTATTTTTGTGTTTCACTGAACAAGTCCCAGCAAGCACCATGAATGCTTTAGCCCCTTGTAGTAAAATAATTGAAGTTTTTTTTCCATTGCACTACTTTATGGCAGCATAAAATTTCATGACATTTATGAAACTTTGTGTCTTGGAGCAGGTGGCTTGTTAACTTTTATTTTATTTTACTGGTCTCATTTGTACACATATGATATTCAATCTGTGTCACAAATTGGTGAATTATGCTAAGATATTATCCGATACTGCTATCTGAGGAACGTGATGGTGACTAAGTGAGCAGGTGTATTTATCTCGTCTGGGTTTTGGTGTTGCACAGAAGTGCTCCCTGTCACATAGGAACAATTGGGTGTTGGGAAAGGAGAGCAGCCAGGAGGCTGGAGGGGGTTGGGGGGGTCAGCCACTCATGGTTAGTGTGCAACTTCAGCTGCCCACTGAGCTGCTCTGCTCCTGTTCTATCTAATTAAAGGCACTCCGTGAACCTGAGCTAACCGGGCATAATATTTCCTTGGGTTCTCTAGAATGCTGTGACAGCCTAATGGCTGTTGTGGTAGAAACGTGGAGAAATAGGGAAGAGAAATACAGACAGCTGTAGTAGCCAAAGCTTGGATTGCCATTTGATGCAGAAACTGCCCCAGTGTGCTGCTGGGTGCTGGCTCTGCAGTGGTACAGCCGGGCTGTGCTGCAGCATCCAGCGTCCTCCATGTATCCACATGGCTACAAAAGCATGCATAAAAATGCCCCACTTCCACCAGCTGGAGGCACCCCTACAGTGCTGGGAAGAAGGGGTGGCTCCTGGCTTTCTGCAGAGGCAGTTGTCAGGCTGGTGCTTTGTATGAGGAAGCTGTGTTTAAGGTCCCCATATGTATGGCTGTATGGCAAACAGGTATTGGATAGGAAAGATTATGCTGTTACAAAGTAGAAATGAAATAAAGATCTTACCTGTATCCTGGGCTCACAGAAAGGTCCCCAGAGGGAGGATCTCCAGATAGAGATCCTTCCTCCTGGGCAGTCAGCCCTTCAATGGGGTCTCTGTGTGGTGCAGCCAGGCTCCAGCCCTTCCGCTCACTCAGGTGAAACTGTATTCACCTGTGCCCCTGCAGCTGACTCAG
>PPHD01010231.1:0-19845 GCA_002909625.1 Bambusicola thoracicus
GCATGGGAGTGGCTCTGCCTGCTCTCTGTAACTCGTATGTGGGAGCGGGGAGAGGGGGGACAATTCCGGAACGCGTCCTTTTGCAGCACCCGGAGCATCTTTGCCAGCTTTGTCCCCCCCGGGACGACCCGCAAACCTTTAAATTGAGGAAACAATGTTCAGAACGAGCTGTAGGTTCCAAGAGGGAACGGAAATCGAAAACGATCAAAAAGTGCCAAACACGATCTGAGACGGCTGGAGGGTTTGCACAGGGAGCTGAAGCAACATCTGGAAACTTCTAAGAGAGGTTTATAAGAGGTCACCTGCAGATGTGGATAAAAGGCTGCAGTGTCCGGAGAGTGTGAAATCCTCCTGGAAGGTTCCCGGTTTCAAATGGCAAGATGGATCAAAGAGGTGATCAGCAGCACGACCGTCGTGGAAAAATAATTGCTTTCCAGAACATAAGAAGCAAGAGAAAAGCTTTGGCCGACTTACAAGCCAGGGCGAACCACGGCAGAGAGTTAAGACGCTGAAGAAGCACTCAGAAATGGAAATCAAAGGCTTGTAGGACACCGCAGGAAAAAACAGCCTCCTGCTGGAGACGAGGGCCAGAATACCACCGAACGCCAAGCGTTTGCCACCATTTGCAATCCGGGAAGAAGGAATCGGACCGCCTGTCCCTGCTGCGTCCGTGTGGATGGCATCTCTCGGAGAATAATCTGGGAGGTTTGTTCGGTACAGTCCATAGCCACAGTGTGAGGGAAGGCCTCTCAGGTGCGGTGCGTAGGGGCCAGCTCGATTGCTCCTGCTCTTATGGCATTGGATGCTCACCTTCAGGGAAGAAAAGGAATAAAGAGATTGGACTATCTAGACTGGGCGTGTGGCACGGAATCAGCCATGAAATTAGAGAGCTGGTCAACCAAGTGCTACAAAACGGGGCAAAACAAGATTCTAGCTGAACCAGGAGAGGATCTGCATCGCTTTGCTTGAGGAACAAGGTACTAATGAAGACTGCCACTGTATGCTGGATGTCGACCTACTCATAGATTTTCAATTATGGGATAACCAGACTGAGACCAGGGGGAAAAAAATGGCATGAGAACACATAAAAACCTGAGGCGGGTCAGAAGAAGGTCTGGCTGCCCTGGAGCCTGGTAGGAGAGGCCTGGGGAGCAGGGCATGCATGTAATGAAAGCTCTCCAGCCCAGCAGCTTGTGGTGCAGAAGCTTCCAGAGCCAGAGGCAACATCTGTAGGTAATGGGAAACCAAAGACTGTGAGAGGCAGTGGCATTCACAAGGTGCTTGCATCTCTGGCTGCAGCAGAGCATGGGGCCGATGAGATGGTCCTGTCAGCACGGCTCTGTAGCTCACATAGAGATGATACCTTTCATTTCAGTGCCACACACATACCTGATGTCTGTAAAATAAGGGGGGGGAGCAGCCATGTAAACACACAGCTGAATTCTGAGGCAGACATAAAGCTGATGTGGGAAAGTGGCAGGGAGTGAAGACACAGTGTGCAGCAGTGGATGAAGGCCTCCAGCCGGCTGTGGAAATGGGGCTGGGTCCAGCCTAGGAGAGTAGAGATCTGGATCCATTATTGGACAAAACGTTTTTCAAAAGGGAGAGTCTGATCACAGAGGCTCTCCTAGGCCACGTGGAATGGATGGTATTAGCAGAAATGTCCCAAACCCCTACCAGACTGGGCAAACTAGAGCGGCAATTGGGCTAACGCTGGTTGAGCCGGTCAGCTCGAGGTGGGTGGTGGTGACAGGAGAGCGTGGGCATATCCAGACCTGGGGAAGTCAGCCTGGTGAACAGGCACCAGGGCAAAAAGTCAGGTGTGAGGTTGGGCGGGCTGCTACTGCCTACCCACCTCAGGAGTACCCCACTGCACCACAAACACCAGGAACTGGGGCTTGCGCCATCAATTTGGAAATTCTCCTTAAAGCTGTGCCTCGACTGGGCAAATTATCTACAGGCAGCTGGTCTGCAGTGAAAAGCTGTCCCTCTTCCTGGGGCAGTACAATTAAAGGTGGTCACAGCCCGGGGCTGTTTGCAGCCCGGCTGTGAGAGATCTGAAGCCTCAAATCCCCCGTGGGTCAGATCCTGTGGACGTGAAATATAAATGATCCCATCTGCCTGCTGGGTGCTTTGCAGGAGCAGCAACAAGGAATAAGTGAAACAGCCACCCCCCGAATTCACTGCAGAGAAGCTGTGTCTGTGAACGATGAGATCTTGGATGCTGCTGCTGGGTTCAGTTTGGGCATTCCCAAAGCAGCAGAAAGCTGTGTATTGGCAAGCAGAAGCGGAGCTGGAGGTCAGGGAAAATTGCTTCCTCAGCACAGCCTGATCAGCTGGTGATTCAGTGATGCTGGGGGCTTACATAAAGTGCCAGCTTGGCCGCCCTGATGAAGGGATGGCACGGCACACCATCAGGAGGCCTTGAGTGGCCTCAGCCTTTTGGGAGGCCTGCTGCGCTTGGGCTAATTATGGGTGCACGCTGAGACCTTTGAACGAGAAGTGGTAAGTGCAGTTACACATGGCTGGAGATAAGCTCAAGGCTGGCAGCCTGTAACTGGTCCCAAAGGAAAGGGAGCCGTTCCAAAAGACCGCCAGTTACCTCTGTTACACAGCCGGTGATGGGGAATTTCCACTGAAACAAACAAAAAAGGCCCTGAGATTTCGTGGAGCTGGCCCACTCCCCTGCCACTCACAAAGGTACGGGTTGCTAGGACTCTGGTCATGTTATGGAAGGTTTGTTTGTAGATTTGGTCACATTGCAAAACCCTTGCACAGGTTGGGTGACAGAGGGAAAGCATTTCAGTAGCCAATGCAACGAGTTTTGGGAGTTTCAACCAGTGCACTCCTTGGTTCAGCTGGCATGTAAATTCTGTTGATGGTGGCACAGGAGAAACGCTATAGTAAGGGCAGGTCGTGCATCCCGAATGCAATTTGCTCAAGCATTAAAAAAAAAATGGCAGCTTTGCAGCCACGCACTGAACTACACATCTGGGCACAAATGGAGTAGCGGTGATGCTTACAGGCAGAAGCTCTGGGGATAAATGCAAGCGATGTCATGGGTGGGAAATGGAAGAGTTGATTCTTCAAGAGGATGGATGCAGAGTAGGAGGTGCTTATTTCTTCTCTTACAGCCAGCCACTGCTGGAAGGTGCTTCCCAGAAATCATCTCAGTAGCTGGAAAGTGAGCTGGGAAACCCAGCTGCCCTCAAACAAGATATACCTCTGGAGTACAACAGTGTGTATCTTTCAAGCACCAAGGGAAATGCACTCTGATCATGGTGAGTAAATTTGGAGCTAAAGATGAATTACTGCCTATAAGTCACAACACATGCAAACAACCTGTGGAGAACCTTGTTAAGTGATGCCCAGAGTGGGAAAATAATATTTTTTATTATTTTAAAGTTGACAGATATTCTGGACTGTAGTGGGAGTCCATGCATTTCTAAAACAACACCTTAGCTAAGCTAAGGGAAAGATCCTATTGGTAAGACTAAAAAAGGCTGTAGAAAGTACATGCAGGAGATTAGTGCCCCTATTGCAAATAACGGTCCCACAGAAACACAGAGAGACACCGTGAAGTAATGTCTGACAGTCATTTCATTAATGGTCTGCATTGCCTGATGTCTTTGTGTTTCTGACAGAAGAAGCTTGTGGGAGCTGCAGACTATTTCACAAAATGCCCCAAAGCTTGTCTAATAGGGCACCAGTGCCAGATGTCCAAGTGAAAGACATCTTCTCCCTCCAAGTCCTAGGAGGTATGGGAGGATTGCATAAGGCTCAAGGGAGAAACACTGAATCCAGAACAATGCAGCAGATCTGTGAGGCAGCTGAGATCCCTGAAACATCTCCATGTGACTGCAGCCCGAAGGGTTGGTGTTGGTGGGATGGTTTTTCAGACTTACAGGCAACAGGGCTTCTCCACTGAGGTGCATCAAGTGGTAAGACCCAGCATATCACAGTCCTTTCAAAAGCCTTGGGAGCAGCTAAGCCCATTCTCATCATTTTGGTGAAAACCAGAGTATTTACTGTGCCTGTCTTTTAGGACGAGGGTTTTCATCTAGGCTTTACCAGTCAGCCCCATGGAAGTTGTCTCCCGCTTCCCATCCCACAAAATGAGCTTGCGTTTTTACTACTTGCCCTTTTATGTGGATTAATATGATAGTTTATGTTCTTTTGCTGTTGTCGTTGTTTTGTTTTAAGCATCTTTGTTCAGTATAGCCCAAACAAATGCATCTCTGTGCCAGGGAACCTCTGGGTTTTCACCACCCTGTAACACTGGCGTCATCAGTGGGTGCCAGAACCCATCGTGTTTCACATCTCCATGCCTGTAGAGTTCAGACAAACTGAGAAGTGGAGGTTTTCTCATCAGAGAGAGGGAACAGTGGCCTAGATTATGTGTTACCATTAATTACCCAACTTGTGCCTCCGTCTGGCAGCTGAAACCCAGGCAATGCAGAAGCTAGCGGCCCTATCCAGCCTGGTCCTGTGTGCCACATGGTGCCTTAGGGATCTGCAATCAACGCTTTGATTATTAGGGTAAAATTGATCATAAAGGGGAAATAGGATGAAATAAAATGAAAGTGCAGCTATCAGTTGCACTTGAGTTCTGCGTGATCCATTTTAATTTAAATGGAAAATGACACATAACTTATCTATAATGGTTTAAAGCCCCACTCAGAATGCTGTTGCCAACACCAGACAGTAGCATGTTTTAGCAGCGCTGTGATGGACATAAAGCTCTTTAGTATGCACAGAAAACCAAATATCAGATGCTGTGCTGAGAAAAACACCTGGGCCTAGCCAAAAAAGCGTGGAGCCAGGGGCAGGAAGAGCTGCCTAGCGCAACCTCTCACTGTGCGGCTTGGCACCTTTTTATCTGTTTCTGAGCATTTCAAATGGCAGGAGTAGAAAACACCCATCACAAGGGGTGCTGTGAGGCAAAGTCGTGCATGTGAAGCATTTTGACATCCCCAGGAGCCTGCTGCTTACAGGGTGACCTCAGGCCAGGGCGAGCTCCTGGTGTACTTCATTGCAGGGATGGGGGAGCTCAGCTGGAGCATGGGGCACATGGCAGCTCCCAAAAGCAAAATCCCTCGAGCCAGCAGCCCATCGCACAATGTTTCTGTGCTCCTGATGGGATGCAAGTGAAACAAAATCTCCCTTGGAGAAGGTAAAGGTGCAAGCAACACTTTTGCCCAGCATAGCGGAGATGGAGAAGCCCCAGCACACACAGACAGCGTCAACAGGTGTCCCCCTGCCCTGGGACAGCCGGGGTGGCCATGCCTGTGAGCTCCCAGCCAAGGCTCTGGGGGTGGGCTGGGCATGGGTGTCAGAGCCAGGTAGGCCGCGTCGCCCCACCACAGGCGGCTCTGGCCGGTGCCTCTTTCCTCAGGAGGAGGAAGCTCGCGCACAGGGCAGGAAGCAGCAGTGGAACAGCCAGCTCAGGAAGGGGACGGGGCCAGGAGTTTGTTTTTAACCTGCTTCTTGTTTATTTAAGCTGGGAGGAAGGCGAATAAAAGCAGCCACTGAAAGGGGATGGTGGTGTCACAAGCAGTCGGAGGCAGAAAATGCCTTTCCAACGTTTTTCACCAGAGCTGAGGTGTTAAAAACTGGTATCCTGAGCCTCATACCAAGCTAGCAACAGGGGCTCAATAGCACTGCTTTGAGGGCTGGAGGAGGGCTGTGAGGCTGCCTGGTCCACTGCTGTAGGGATTTTTGCCCTGCTTATTTTGGGTAGGGTAGGTAAAAGCAAGTTGTTCCCCTTTGCACAGAGACATCAGGTTTGTAGTTGAGGATGAAGAAGCCCATGCTTCTGCTGCCAGCTGCTAGTGCTGCCCATGCTACGGGGCTCACTGCTCCTGCCCTGAGAGGCTCTGTCTTGCAGACTTTCTGTCCCCACCAAGGCACATAACACTGTCCACATATAGTTGATTCTGCAGGTAGGGTAGCAACAGGTTTGCAAACTATTTCTCTGGTGTTCACATTTCCCCTGCATCACTTGTGCTCCCTGCTATGGGCTTCAGTTGAGGGCATATTTCTGCTCCAGCAAAGCAGGGCTCACTGGTGAGACCCGTGTCCCAAATGCAACTGGGTAAGAATAGGTGCTGCTTCCCCCATCTGCAGCCCCATAGTGCCCCACAGCCCTCATCCCATTCCCACCGGGTGCCACATGAGGTCCTGGCAGTGTGGAGTTGGCAATGGGATGCTGGAGTGGGGTCATCCTGCATCCCTGAGTTTCCATCACCTCCTCCTGTTCATTTTACCTTGAAAGGACCAGGAAGGGACCCTTGGTTTTACCAAGCTGAGTCCATGCTCTTCAAAACCTCTAAGCATTTCTAGGATGAACTTCTTCAGTGTCCTGTCCCCTTAAGAGAATAGATGGATGTGCCCTAATATAGTTGTAATTCTCCTTCCAAGTTTGCTTAGAAAGCAAACGAAGACATTACAAAAATCCAGCTGACCAAAAAAAACCCAGCTCTGGCCAGCCATTTCAGGCTAAGCTAATGCAATTATCATTCTTATCCATATTGTGATGCAGTTAGTCCTGCTGAGCCTAGTGCTCAGCTGTCCTGATTTTTCATCATGGATTCTCTTTGTTCCTCTTCAAGTATAACTCCTGATTAAGGGCTGTGATTTGAGAAACTTAATGTCAGATTTTATAGTGACAGTTGATTTTTCTTTCAGCAAGTTTGTTTGGTATGGATAAGCTGACACATCACATTGATGTGTTTTTGACTCCTTTTTACTTTTTTGTTTCCTTTGTGGATACTTTTCCTAATTCTTCAGAAAACACTGCGGAGCTCAAGCTCTCAGCAAGGATGATAAACCTGCTTGCAGGTGTTTCTGTGTATGAGCAGGAGAGGTGAAGTGGAAGCAGGAACCAGGAAAGCAAGTGCCTGCTGCAATTTGGGTCACACTTCCAAAGGGAATTATCATTCCTCACATGCTTTCTCACACAGCAGGACACAGGAGTGCAGGGATTGCTGCCTTGGATCCAGGCTCACAGTTCTTTTGCTCCCTTGTCTTGTCCCTGGAGGTACCCAACTGCTGAGTGCCCCAAAACCGGAACAAGGAACTCACAGTGGCTGGCTGTAACTTGCTTATAGGAAAAAAAGTATCCCCAACCCTAGGCATTTATCACATGGAATATCACTTGAAGAACTCTGGTGTATATCTCATCCCTTTTGCATTATTATCTCAAGTGAGCTAAGCCGGACTCACAGCCTGTATAAATGCCTATGTGTTTTTTCAGATCTCCTGAACATTTTGGCAGTCTTCTATGGCAGTAAGTCCCAGTCTTGTGATGTGCTGCTGAACATATCCCCATTCCTCCAGCCATTCACTGCTCGTTTTTAAAAATCAAATCAAACATCCTTTTTCCCTTCTACCGAGCAATCATTTGGACTTTCTTGAGCCTCCTTCCCTTAGGCTTTGCTATCTCCTCTCCGTATTGGTCAGTCAGCACCAACTCTTCTAGTATTCCCTTCCATCATCATACAAGAGCTTTCCCTTCATCTTGAGCAGGAGTTTCTTTGGCCCTTGATGCACAGAACCATCTGTCCTCCTGGGTATCCGTACTATTAGCTCACCAAGACTGCAGATGTAGGATTTGTTATTTTGAGATCCAGGCAAACAGAGTCACACCATGGATAGGACTGTACTAACGTAAGGAGCTGTTTCAGCTGTGATACTAATAAGACTTGATTTTTTTACTGTGATCTGAGCCAAGACTTATGGTGGGAACCTCAGCCAGGTTCTGGCCACTCCTTCTACCATCTTGTTTCCTCACAAGGCCAGACCTCCCCACTCACCATTCCCATGCCTCCCAGCAGGCTTCTTGCCACACTGAGGCCATTGACCTATAGGTGCCAGGATGGCTAACCTAGTTTTAAACAATTGTACTTGCACCAGAAACCTAATTTTGCAGTTGAAAAACGTGCCCCAGCAGCCCCTGTTTGTGATCCATAAAGCAGGCAGAGGTGGGTCTACTCTGATGGTGTTGGCTGGCAGAATGGATGTAAAAAAAGGAGCTGGCATAGGAGAGCGACTGAAAGAGCAATTAAAATGATCAGAGAGACAAAATCTAGCACAGATCTGGTGTTATGCCACTTGAAGAGCAATGGGAGTGAGGGCTCAGCTGACAGCATAACTTTGAAGGTGGCAGTGTGAGGGAAAGCCAGTCATGCAAGAGTCCCCAGCACAGCTGTGGACTCACTGTACCTGCCCAGAGGTGATCTCCTGGGTGCTTGGGATCATGTAAAGCTAGCAGGGAGCTGCCAAAAACACTGCTGCTGCTGCAGAGGACACCCCTGTGCAACACATCTGTGCTACTTAGGGATTCATGAGACAAAAGATTGTTTTTCCTTCTGCATTGTAGTTGTAGCTCATGGTTTGATGCACTGAATATCCAAGGACATGACTACCCATGACTGTGTCTGTGTAAGATGGCCTGTGCTGGCAGGAGGCGGGTGACAGACAGTCAGAGATACCACTGACATCATTTTAAGGCTGGGTGAATATACTGCAGCTGAAAAAGCACTAAAAATGGGCATTTATACACCCTTTACAGTCAACTGTAAAGATAGAATAGACAGTGCTGGTGGGGATGCATTCTTTTCAAGTTAGTTATCCTACACATCTCATTAAAAGACCCCACTTTCTGTCAACTAAAACTTTGCCAAATGTTTTGAGGTGATGTTTTCCATGCTAGATGTCTGCCTCTGGCTGACTTTTTGAGGGAAGAATTCAGCCAGTCTGGTTTGGCCAACCGCTGGCACCAAGTGCAAGAGGCAGGGGCAGGAGAAGCTGTTTCACACCATGCTAAATGCTCAGTGCTTCTGGTGACCTTTTCTCTGAACAGCTCTAGCACACCCCTGCTTCAGAGCAGTAATCTGCAATTTGGCAAGAGGGCCAGGTGTTGTGTCAGGCGTTTGGTTTTCATTTTCCATGAGCAAATTTGCTCCACTTGGTCACATTATAAATCCTGAAGGAAGGTTAAGAACCACGGCTTGCCCGTGGTCACCAGGCTATGTGTCCACCATGACAAGGAGGCCACTTGGCCAACTGATGGGCCAAGGTCCTGGTGGCCATTGGTGGCAGCTGTGGCTCAGCACAGGCTGGCACTGAGTGAAGCGGCCCTTTGGCCACCCTGAGTTTGCACAGCAAGAGCAGGGCCAGCCTGACTTAAATGCAGAGAGAGAAAGCTGGCTTGCAGGCGTCTCTGGCTTGCTGCATGGTGATGTCGGGTTAGCGGGGTTTTACAGCCCCGCTAATGAGCGACAGGGCTGTCAATACAGTATGATACGGTGGGATTTCTGTCTTTTTGTGATTTGAAAAATTGCACCTAAAAAGTTATGTTAGAGGTGATTCAATCCGCACAGTTAAATATTGGCAGGTTTAGAAGTGCTAGGATTGAACTGACCTGTGCAATTTCAATTCAGTTTCTGAAGCACATTTAAGAGATATATATCTATCGCTACATTCTCCATCCCACACAGCTGGCCTTCCCATCTGAAGTTTCACATAATCTTAGTTACAGCGTATTGATATCCCACAATCTTTTGTTGCTTTTTTCAGTATTGAACTTGAACTGAAAGCATTTGAAATCAGTTGAAATTTCACAAATCTTACTGTTGCTGCATACCCTAAAAGCAATGCTCTTCCTTGTCTCTTGTGTTGAAAGAACTGTTTAGGACTGAGACCCAACACTTGCCATTAGCCCGTGGCTTTTATGTGGATGTCTGTGAACTTGCAGGCTTGAGCAGAAGGGGCCCAACTCTGTGCTGTGTAAACCACGGGGTGGCACAGGATGCTCAATGTCATCTCAGTCACGTACATTGACCCAATCACAATCATTTAACGTGCCAGGCTCTCTGCCATCTGATCACTGCCTGTACCAACACCCCTGCCTTCTGGTATTTATAAAATAAATACATCCAAGAGTTCTAACAGTAACAGTGCTACATGATCAGGCAACCAAACTACAGCATACTACTTCTAATACTATTAATTCCTCCACAAGCAAAGGATGCGTGCATATAGGAATGAATGATCCTATTGTAAGGGCACTCACCTGGACTCAGGTGGCAGGAGTGGGCCAGCCACAAATGGCCCATGTGGCCTTGAATAGACCTTGACCCAGCTCACCAGCGTGAGGGAGTGGGGTCAGAAAGGGCCCTGATTTAACACAAGTAAGTCCATGGGGGAATGGATGATGAAAAATTAACACTAGGAAATGCAGAGCAGCACAGGCAGGAGGGAGCGAGTGACAGAACAAGAGAGCTGTGGCCACTGTATCTTTGAATCTTTCATGTTTATTAGAAGATTTTGGTCTTGTTTCATTAAAACAGTTTTCATTTTATTTAGTGTACATCCCCCTGTGTCTCATGGTTGTTACCCATGGGTGCCCAAGGGATTTGTGCAGCTGAGAAGCTTAACTGTCTTAGGTATAGTCAATTCTGTGGGTAACATCAATGCAAAGTGATTGCTCAGTGTTTTCAGGTAATTAAAATGCTACACTTCAAAATCACTTTTCCTAATTACTAATATTTAACGGCACTATTTTAACTGCAATTTCCACGTTCCGTGGGGATTTGAACTCTGCTAATTTCCCACTAACTCTCTTGGCACCATTTAGCATATCAAAATGACCATGAAATTGGAAAACCTGAGTCATTTTTCTTCTCCAGGAACTCGTGCTGGCACTAACAGGAAAAATATTTGGTAAAGCAAAAATGTGACCAAATCCAAGCCCTTTCGCCCTTTTTCCTCACCAAAAAGCAGCTGTGCTACAATTCTTTCTGACCTAGAGGAGCACAGGAGCGGCTCAAGCCACAAGCTGGGATGCCCTATAAAGCGGGGCAGAGAAGTAGCGCTAAAAAGCATTTTATTGGCCATAAAATGAATCAGTATCTGCTGAAATCAGTATCTCAATCTTTTAACTCCCATTCTTGGCACTGGCTGCTGGAACTGAGCTGCTATGCCTGTGCAACGTCAGACACCAAACCACCGGCAGAATGAATGCTAGATCCCAGGCGTGCTGTTTCCCAGGCTCCTGCTCTGCCTAGCAGACCACACTCCCTCCTCCTGTAAGACAGCAGTGTCCTTTACAAATTGTGGAAAAGGCAACAGGAACACGAGACTTCAGTTTGGAGTAAGGCGGAGTGCTTTTGCAGCACTCCCGAGTAATCATCACAGCAATCCAAACACGTAAGTAGCATCAACGCATGAATTTGCAGTATGAAATGTTTAGTTATTTAGCAATAGAATCTTCAAATTGGCCTCCGACAGTTACTCTGAAAAGCTACATAAACATTCAATACCAAAAATAATAATATTTTTTTCTTTTTTTTTTTACTGACAGGGAATACACAAATCCCTTCAGTGAACGCTTGTCTGCACAGATCAATGTCAGCTCTCATTCGTCCACTGCTTTTAAGTATTTGAGTTTATTCCTTTTATTTGGGTCTTATTCACCTTGCTTTGTTCGAGATGCTTTAGAATCATAGAATTATAGAGTTGTTAAGGTTGGAAAAGACCTCTAAGATCATGAGGTCCATCTGCCAGCCCACCCCCACCATGCCCAAAAACCACATCCCTCAGTGCCACATCTAAGCATTGCTTGAACACCTCCAGGGATGGTGACTTCACCCCTTCCCTGGGCAGTCTGCGCCAATGCATCACTGCCCTTTTGGAGAAGAAATTTGTCCTAAGATCCAATCTGAACCTCCCCATGCACAACTTGAGGCCATTACTTTTGATTAAAGGAAATTCTGTCTTTCCTAGGAGCTCTAAACACAGCCCTTTCTGGCTCTCTGTTGTGTGCCCAGCATCCCACAGTCAGCCCCACACAAAGCCCTCCCTTACATCTCCACTCTGTCTCCTCTTTGCAACCAGCGTTATCAGGGAGGCTTACATCATGGCCCTGGCCCCACTGCTGCATTGCCTGCTGACCCTGTGCACACCTCATAACCTTTCCTTGCCTGAGCCCATCTGCCCATTAGAGCAACGAAGCCTCGTTGATCTTGGTGGGATGAGCCTAGCAGCAAGAATTTGCTCTTTTGCATTTGCTTTCCCCACTTGTTAACTGAGCATCGTAATGCTTGCCTAGATCAAAGAGGGTACGGCGAGAATTAAATAATTAATGTATGTAAAGCACTTTGAAAGATGAAAGATGCTATATAAGTACAAAGTATTAACTACAAAAAAAAAAAAAAAAAAAAAAAAAACCACACAACCCTGGTTACTGATGTAACCCTCCAGTTCATTCTATAAGAAATGCACGAAATCTAAATAATTGCCACTAACAAATAACGAGTTAGATTATGCCAAGACCTTACAAGAGCTGTGCAGGGGACTGAGAGCCTTGCGTGCTCGTGTAGCTGATTTAGGGCTTCCGCATGAGTGAGCAGGAGCAGAAAGCCTGCCTGCAATCAGAATTTGGAAGGCAAGGCCGTTCCTGATCACCAGATCATCTCGAGTAGCCATGTCAAATGGCGTAATTCAAAGACTGATACTGCCCTGCCTCCAAGCAAGTTATGTCTCATGCCGCTCTCCAACCTCGCTGCTCCACTGGTTAGAGACCTTCTTCTGATTTCCAAGCTAAACACGCTCATGGCCAATTTGTATCCATTTGTCTTCCTGCCAACATTGTTTTAAGTTTAACACAAGGTATTTATAGACCTAGCGTGTCCTCTCTAACCTCTGATTTTGTCAGGTTGAACGAACCAATCCCTTTCAGTTTCCCACTGTTAAGTAGGGTCTCTAGCCCCCCACCAAGCAGCCTACCAACACCTGGTTACGCTTGCTGCAGCCACAATTCATCTTTCTCATACAGAGGTGAATAAAACTGCATGCAGCCTCCTCACAGGGTCCACCAGAAGTTGCTCCCCATCATTAATCCATTTCAGGCACTGTTGGAAGTCTGCAACGCAGCCTATTTCATATGTACCTTTCTCATGGCTGTCACGTTGCTGTTTCACGTTAATTCTGTGATCAGTCGATGTGCTTGAGTCTGCCACTGACATCGTATGTTCTCAGAGAAATTCCGACGCTTGAGCCTTTCGTGCCAAACCTTACATTTGGCACAATTGGATTTTGTCCTATTCTCATTGTTCCCATCCTCAGGATCAGGCAGTTCTTCCTGTTTGATAGGCTGGAGCCTCCTGTGTATTGACAAGCGCTCACATTTGTGTGTCACCAGGAAATTTCATGATGCACCCCTCCCTCTTTTGTGTGACAGACAAATGCTGACTGAGAGCAGTCCCCAAGTTGGCCTCATATAGTTCCACTAGCAGCTGCCCTCTAGAAACAGCACATCTTGCTTTCAGCCCTCACATTGCTATATCTCATCTACCCTGCAGGGATGGCTGAGGTTCTTCCAGAATGAGAGGTGATGCAAGTCTGTAGGGCCTGCTGGACCAAACCAGTGCTTTTACAGAGGTTGAGTTCCCTTGGGCACATTGCAAAAGAGAGTCAAAATAGTTGTGAAGCCCTGACATTTCACAACAATGTGAAGCCAAGAAAATATGAGGCTCAGAGTCACTTTGGATGGGAGGGAATATTCTTCAACATCTGGAGGAGCACATGCAGTCATTCTGGAAGACCTATGTCCTCAGAAGACCTTTCACATAGAGGATCACCGGTCTGAGGACACCAGACTGTGCTGTTATTGCTGTTTGGAGGGAAACCCAGCCTGAGGAAAGGTGGAGTGAGGGACAAGGGTCAGGCAACTGCTTCAGGGGAGAGATGGGCAGACACTGAGTCCATAATCTTCTGTTACCTACAAAAAAAGAGAGGGAAAATTTGATTTTTCGTAGAGGTGATTTATAGGTGGTTTGCATCAATGCAGCAGTGTGGAAAGAAAATGGATACAGATGAGTATCCCTCCAGCTTGTTGTGAGGCAGAAGTCTATGGCACAGCATATAAGCAGCTCCATAGTTTCTGGGCTAAACTCAGGAGGAGACTGAAAGAAACAAACATGATATACTATGTTCTCCGGTCTCCAGGGAAGAAAGGTCACAGGCTCCATTTTAGAACCAGCCAAGAGCTAGGGGGAAGCCTTGCCCACACTGGAGCCAGTAACAAAGTTTGGTTGGACCGAAGTTTTCAACTCCAGTGTGAAGGTTCTTCAGGAGGGTAGAGTTAGACTAGAGAAGAGGAAGAAATTTTTTACTGTGAGGGTGGTGAGACCCTGGAACAGGTTGCTCGGCAAGGTTGTGAATGCCCCCTCTCGGGAAGCATTCAAGGCCAGGCTGGATGGGGTTTGAGCAACTTGATCTACAGGGAGGTGTCCCTGCCTATAGCAGGGGGTTGGAACCAGTTGATCTTAAATGTCCCTTCCAACCCAAACCACTCTATGATTCTATGATTCATGGTTCCAAAAGTGACTCTGAGGAAAGACAGACAGACCTTAGCTCAGGGTCTGGCAGGAGGAAGGTCACAGCCATTTCCTTGTGACAGAGACCTTGTCAGCAAACTATCTGGGAACACAGGCTGGATCCCTCGGTCAGACTATGCCTTCTGATGACGTAAATATCTGTTCCAGACAACTTGCAGTGCCTTTGAGCACGTCAAACCTTGAAGTACAGTTGGAGCAGTGAATAACTCAGTGAGACTACCCAAGTGCCAGCGTGAGACCTTGAGCCAGCTGCAGAAACAGAGCCCTGAGTGTCTGTGAGTGCCAGAACGTCTGAAAAATGAGATACATATGCATATGCACCACAGAGTTTGTCCCAGATCTGTGGAGAGAGCACCTTGTTACAGCTGCCTGTAGTGTTACACCAACTCAGAAGTACTTTATTTTTCATGTGCCTCTTGAAAAAAGGACTTTCTAGTTTGACTACAAAGCACTGACTGCATGGGACAAGCTGAGCACGCTTGGCACCCTCTGCCATGCAGAGGAGCTCCCAGTCTCCCTCGCTGACTGATCCCTCCATCCCGGCTGTGCTTTCCACCCACGCTGTCAGAATGAGCAAAGCCAGAGTTCAGTATCGGCTCAGTTTTAAATATCATTGCTGCAATGGGAAGGATTTCTTGCTGTCCATCCTTTCTCTCTGTGGACTCACAGCTCTGAGATGCAAGACCAGAGAGCTGAATGCAGAGAGCCATATCTTGCCTTTCTTTTCCAGCTCGTCTTGTCCCTGAACAGAGAGACGCTCAGTGCTACACATCCAAAGCTCCTGTTCCTGCAGTTGCAGCATTATATAAGTCACCAGGCTTAAGAATAAAAATCCAAATTTGAGTAGCTATAGAATAAACCAGCAGTACCCAAACACAGTAACTCTCTGTTGGCAGCAGAGAAGAGCAGGATATGCCATGGGAAGGCTGAGCCAGCAGCGCTGCAGGTTGCCACATCCCAGAGGTGACACCATCACAGGGCATCTGGCCATCCTTGTGCCAGCACCATCCTCCTCGGGACATAGAAGGGGCTGGGTGGCCCTTGGCTGTACATGACAAGTGTGGTCCTGCTGCAGAAGCTTCTTTCTCTCTCCTGCAGGGTCAAGCATCACCATTTAATCCTCCTCATTAATAAGAAGTGTGAGCAGGAGCCCCTATCCTTCCCCCCCCACCCCGCGTCATGCCTGAGCCTGGTTGCGTGTCTGTGTGTGTGCATCCCCGTGAGCATGTCCAGGAGCAGACCTAATCATTATCCACGGCCAGAGCATGAATAAGAGGATTTGCTTCCCTTTAAGCAAGTAATAATCAACACCCGGTGAGAAGAACTAATGACCGTTACATCTCATTAATGTGTTTTGACAGACAATAGCCTCTATGAATACACTTTGAAGAAAGACCAGCTTTGGAGAGGGCACAGTGTTTGCAAACTCACTTTACCTCTTCAACTCCCTTCGCTCTGCTTAGGGAAAAGAGAAGGACTCCAGGTTGGTATAAATGCTTGCTGGAACAAGGAAATGTATATGCTGCGCTGCAGCAGCTGGCTTTATCCGATGTCATATTGCAATTTCTTGCCTCTTATTTCTCCATCCTGATTCTGAGTGACTGGCAGCTGCAGCTCTCAAGGACCCCACTGCAAGCCTCGTGCAGAAGCATAATAAACGTGACTTTCACTCCAAAGAAACTACAGCAAGAGTAGGCGGCGAAACAGAAACAGTGAGATCGTTATGGGCAGTGTAGCTACTGGAATGTTTTCTATGGGAGACCTCTGTAAGTGCCAGGGGCACTGGTTGGGCTCAGCTGGAGGTGAGGAGCCGCAGGCACAGGGCACCTGAGGGAGCTTCAGCCAAAGCAAAAACGGAGGAAGTTAAATTGGTGTGGCACAGCCCCTGTGGGGGCTGCAAGGCACGATTTATTTGCCATCTGTGAGGACTGATTTCTTCTGTACACACAAGTTTACCTGGTGGCCACGTGTGGTGGCCGGGGCCTGCAAGGTTGTTAAATACACGGCCGTGGTGTGGAGTAACCTCGCGTAAAACATCTGCTCCTCTACCACTTCTCATATCCGTCACTCCGTCCTGTGAGGCTGGAGTGCCTCACGCTCCAGTCAAACTCCTAGTGATGCCAGAAGGGCACATGGAGCACAAGTGAAGAGTGATTTAGTTGGCTGAGACCTCGGGAGGTCAACTGGTCCAACGCAGTGCTCGCGGCAGAGCCAGCGGAGACGAGAAGAGACGAGAACTGGCCTCAAAGGAACGTGCTGAAAACAAGCCTCACCTCCGGCTGACCCTGAACTTTAAAAATGTCCGTGTCAGAAGCCAGACTGAATTGCGTGTGTCAGACCCATTTCTAATTGGCGGTGTCTTTTATGTAATTGCGCTTTCAAGAGCCAGATATTATTATTACCTGCTGTCAATGGGCATCGGCTTTTGGAAAGCACAGTGGCTGACTTCATGTGTCTGCTTTTAGGAAGGACCTTTCATCATTTATTTGAGACAGGGAACCCTCTGTTTTCCTGTTATTTAGCAGACAGCGGCCGTGCTGGGCTCTGGTTGCCTGATGGCACGTCAGCTCGGCCCGGACCTGTGCCACAGGGCTGCTCTCTGGGCAAGGCCCTTGGTCCCAGGCAACGTAGCCGGCCCAACGCCTTCCATCTCCCAAATGTTGCTGCTCCCGGTTCGCGTGCTGCAGCGCTGTGACTGGCACTCCTCCTTGAGGAGATAGTGGCACAAATGCAATTACACAGGAGAGCGTGCATGTGTCTGTACGGCCTGAGCCTCACCACCTCCTCCTATTTCCCATGCAAAAATCACAGCAGAGCAAAACCCGAGGCTCGTGGTGCCCCATGCAGCGCTGCGTGGGAGAAGGAATAGGAAAGACCGTGTCATCACGAAGCTGTGGCCAGGTCCTGCCATTTCTGCGCCTGACATTGTGTGCGCTGTTGGACTTCTGGTCACTGTCACCCGGTGCGTCCCGCCGTTTGGCAGAGGGGAGAGCAGGAGCAGGCAGTGCTTCACAGTGGATCGCGCCTGGCTGTGGAAAAGCTGAGCGAGATGACTCACTTTGTGTAAAGGACACCGAAATTACAACTGCGTGCCACATGAGAGATGGTGGCTGGGCTGGAATCAGAAAACATCCTCATCCAGGAAGGGTATTCAAGCATGTGCTTAATTTAAGAACGTACTTAATCAGGGCCTTCGGGCATAAAAGGGTAATGATTATTCTTGTGTTGCTGAGAAAATCCAAGTGACATCCGGAAGATCTATTACTCTGGAAAATTTAGTGTTATTCCAGCGTCCTCATTTCATCTTTCAATTTCTGAAAAAGTAATTCTTTTAATTCCTCATTGCTATCTAGTGCTGTGAGTTCCTTCGCAGCTGTTTTACCCTCGATTGTTAATGCCAAGTGGAATCAGAAAATATAATCTGGTTCAGATAATAATTATGGAAGATCAATCCCGCATCCGCCGCTTCCCTCCATCCCCATTAAACTTCCCAGCATGTAAGATATGCACGCTTGGCTCTGCAGGGAAGGCCAGCCGTGGTAAAAGGACCTTTATTCCCTCTTGTACTCACAGTTTAACCATTTCAAAACACCATCTCCATCCCCAGTGTTTTTCAGTGTGTTCGTTCCCAACTTCTCTATGTGATATGTAATTGCTGCAGAGATTAGGTACGGCGTTTATGATTTTAAGTATGCTGCATGTATTTGTTTTCTTTACATTATCAAGTGACTGTCTTCATTAGCAGATAATTAGCACCCATCAGAGCCCCAGAGTTGTCCCAAAGAAGCAGGCCAACCGGAGTGGCCTTGGCTTCTCCTGGTGAATGACTTTGGACACTGCTGTACCACGGGGTTCTGAAAGGGGCTTGGGAGGCTGGGACACAGGTGGCTTTCCCACCCGCTCCCTTGGGAGATATCCAGCCTGCTGCTCGTGGGCAGGGCCTCATTTGTGAGGTACTTTTAAGATACCGTACAAAAATAAATAGAGGCACGTGTTTTAAGACTGATTCTTGGTCCTGGAGATAAGCAAGGGCTATCATTGGCTACAGCGCAAGTGTGCTTGTTCATTTATTGACTTTGGATTAAATCCTGTTCTTCTTCCTTGGGTAATTACTCCCCCTGACTCCAATATGGCTGTCGGGATGAATAAAGCCAGTGGAATTTGGCCCCTTTCGGAAGACAGCAATCATAGATCTAGTTGCCAGCCCAAAGCCAGATGCTAGAAGCAGTGCTGAGGTTTTCCTGGAGGAAAAAACTTGGTAAAGATCTGGAGCGTAAGACTAGGGGAATGGAGGCTTCCAGAAGAAAGGGAAAATCCAGCTGAATTTAACTCTAATAGTTATTATTACGATGGGTGTTAAACTAGGCATCAGGAAGGTGTGTTCTCCTCTGCCCCCAGTGATGTTCCTCACACAGCCCACCCCTCTCAAAGACATGCTGAAATACACTTATGAGTGGATTCTGTCTGAAGACAAGGTGCACGAGCAAGTGCAAGCAACCACGAGCACGTTTTATCACACCGATGATGGTGACAAAATGTCTTGGTCAGAGGCTATGGATACAGAGTACAGTACGCAACACTGCTAAGGAAGAGGGTTTTTTTCAGCTGTTTTCACCTCTGCCTTCTTTTCATTTGGCTTTTTTGAACAATGTGTCTTAATCTAGCTCTATGGAGGTAGGGTGAGAGTTATGTGTGCGAGAAGTGCCTGAAATCACTTTGTTTCTGCTTTTCTTTCATACGTTCAGTAGGATAAATAACTGCAGCGGATATCACTTAACCCATAAAACAAAGTGACATCATAATTTATTAATACAGAAGGCACAGTTCATTGCTGTTAAATGCCATAAAGAGCTGGAAATAGAGCAGTTTCTCAGAAGGCACTGCCAATATGTCAGAGAAAAGGTTTCCCTGATGCTCTCTGCGTGCCGAAGATCCTCTCCTCATATTTTTGTTACTCCCCTGAGCCACTGTGTAGCATTCCAAAGCACCTTTGCTGCCCATTTCCCCCACCCCTGAGGCTTCCTCCTGCCAGTGCCTGCTGCCCTGCCGCGCTGCTCCTGGTGCTTTTGGTGGGGCAGCAGCAGGAGCTGTGTTGTCCCTGCCCTGTTGTCCCCGTTGTTGTCCCCGCAGCGTCTGCCAGGCAGAGGCCCCGCATGGGCAGCGCAGGCCGGTCTGCATCACGTGCAGCGGCTGGCTCCGCGCAGCAGGCTGCACACCCCTGGGCCCTGCTCCAGCAAAGCATTTAAGCACCTGCTTACCCCTAAGCTTTGGAGTAATTCCTCTGGCGTGAGCTAAGCACGGCCGCCTCGTGCTTCCCACGGTCTTCCCTTGAGAGGGTGCCCGGCCTCCCCACGGGGCAGAGTGCTCCCCACTGACCCTGCATCTGCCATCACCTCCTCCAACACTGCACACGTGGATGGGCTCTGCGCTGCCCTTGCTGCAT